>CP137674.1:28239155-28325712 GCA_037976565.1 Mesocentrotus franciscanus | reverse complement strand
CCATGGACCATTTTGTACAAACAGGTAATACGAGACTTCTGTCTTTCCGCCTGGAGGGGGATCCAGCCCATTGAGTCATTCAAAGCAGTGACACTTTAATTTCTTGCATAAGCGTTTTTGATGAATCTAGCTGCTGCATTCTGGACTCTCTCAATGTTGCTGAATAGTGATTGTATATGGATCCAAGGCTGAAGATGAGGTTTGACCAGCATAGAATACAGCATTTCCTTTGTTTTTGTTGAGGATTGATAGATACTTCTGGAATTTTCAACCTGCTTGTTCCACCTCATGTCATTCTGTAAGACTATACCCAAATATCTGGTGTGTGTGGTTTCTTCGAGATTGACTCCCGTCATCTGGATGTTCTGTTTGGTTTCCTGCCCCTCGTGATTCGCATAGTTTTGCATTTGCTCGGGTTGAAAGTCATTCCCCAGGTATTTGTCCATTTGACCATGGTGTTAATCTGTTTGTAGTATTTCCTCGTCTTTGGGTGATCTTATGGTGTTGTAGATTAAGCAATCATCCGCAAAGAGTCTGGTAGTATACTCTTCACTCCATTACCAATATCATTGACATGAAGGAGGAAGAGATGTGGCCCGAGGACTGTACGCTGCGGAGTCCCACTGAGGACGGGAACTCAGTCAGAACACTCGCCGTTAATCATGACTCTCTGCGATCTCTTAGTAAGGAAGGATGATATCCACTTTTTTGTTTTGGATCTAATCCTATAGAAGTCCAATTTAGTGAGAGGCTATGATGAGGCATCATATCGAAGGCCTTTGAGAAATCCAGTATAGCCACATCAGTTGTCAGTCCAGCATCAATACTCTTCGTAAGATCGCGAGTTGTCAGGATAAGCTGAGTTTCACAAGATCTTGCATTTCTGAAAGCATGCTGGTTGTCAGAGTATGCCCCATTTTGATAAATGGGTCATAAGATTTGAATCAATGATGTGCTCCAGGAGCTTACAGCAAACGCACGTCAGAGAGACCGGACGGTTATCCGCTGGATCAGTTGTGGGCCCTTTCTTGTGGATAGGTGTGATACGATTAATGCGTCTCTTTGGTGAAAGGAATGACCTTGGTATTCGTATTTATCTAGCCTTAGTGTTGACTGCAAAACTAGTCATAATAGTTTCAAATGGAGAATATGCTGCATATCTTTTTATTCACCTGAGCTAAATGGACCCTGTGCTAAAACACAATATAATGTATGTGTATGTCTCCAGGATTTCCATCAACCCTTTTTCTGCTAAATTCATAGGTGTGATGACAGATACAAATGGTACGCTCTATACTTACTTGTTGGTCGAGTCCCAAAATACGCAGCTCACCGAGCCTGTGAGGTTTGCCTGAAAATGAAAATTTGAAATCCAATTGCCTCAGCTTATTAGCCACTCATCAGAGACGTATGTCAATATCTATCTAGATAAATGCTGATAAATTCGTTTCCAATGAATACAGATCAAATAGGCCTATCTAACATTAACCTCTTAAATCCTATGCACACGAGACGTATTTTCGTTGCGTTATTTCTTGCGCTTATTTACATGTAGCTGATGAAGGAAGTTTAGTACATGCACCATTTAATTCACCGCAGTATTTGCACTGTTCATTATATGCACGCAATCATGTTGATATATCCCCATGCTGTGTCAAAGATCGCGTCAGTCGCTGACGGACGCTTCGTGTGCAACGGGCCTGACATTTCGCTCACGTTAAAACGAGGTGAAAAAGAGGTGAACATAAATTGCACTTAAAGACTATTTTCATAACAAAGAAAGCAGAGGGTGTTTCATCAACTAAAATAGATTTCGATCTTAGAAATCAATTCAAAGGCTTGATGAAACACCCACAGGAAAAATTACTTCTGCAACTCCATTATAATCATAGATAATGTGGACATAAATTAAGATATTAATAAATCAGAACATTTCTAAACTTTCACGAATAATGATAAGGAGTGGCACTCTTTACAATTATTCATATATCGCTACAAAATCACAAAATATTGAAAGAAACAGACTCATGAAATGAGTAGATGACATTATGTTAATGAGGAAGAAGTATGATTTAAGGGATCTTTTGAAAGTGACAAATTATTTTTCTGATTCAAAGTGTGAGGTTGTCCAACGTTTTTGATGCTGCCACTGTAAAACGTTTTCCGGTAGATGACAGTGTGGATTTGGGAATAATATTAGTTTACGTTTGTTAATTAATGAGCGAAGAATACGAGCTGGTGTATACTTTTGGAGGGTGGTTTCTTACGTTTTCGTGCTTTAAGATGAACTTGAATTCCTCTCCTCTTTCAAATGTCTTGACTGGTGTATTACCCGGGATGCTGAAGCCCCGAACACGATGGTATTAACTACCGATTTGTTGATCAATTCGTCTGATGTATACCTTTAATGAGAGAAATATATTCATTAATCAGACTCGTTTTGAAAGTACGAAGAAATACAAATACTTACGTATACTTTAGCTCTAAATTCCACTTAGTTATAAAATATTCGAACTGTTTTCTGAAATACAACACATTGCAATTTGATATACCGGTAAAGAACTGAATAGATTTAATTTAAGAATGTAAAACGTCTGATCATCGTATAAGGGCAACAGAACTAGACCAACAACAACAAACATAAATACGATGATTTCGATCGAAGTTATAATTACATGTACGCATTTGCATGTTTTCAAGAAAACATGGGAATCTATTTAATAATGATAATTGCAACTATTTCTGAGTGAGCAAATTCATCAACACAAATTAATCTGATATTCTAAAAGATAGATGTTTAGTAATATGACCGATCGAAATTGTTTTAGTGGCTCGGTTTTATTTTGGAATAGACAAACGCATTGTCATCTAAGCACTTAGCAAGTAGTTTATGCAACCGAACTTGACGAAGTACTTTGAACATGATTGCAACTTTTATTTCCCCCAAAATGAACTCAAGGGCAATTTCAATACCCTACTGTATGTCCCATGTTCGAATTACGTAATATGTCATTGCCATGTTTGCACATTTCGACAGGTAGGCTATCGAAATTGCGTTATTGATTTTCGAAAGTAGTTGCTTTCGTCTTCTTCCTGCAATTGTCAAATGCTTTCAGACCCTTAGTGAAGAATATTGCACTAATGTATGCGATTGGAGAGTTTATGATATAATACAATATTGTCATACTTTGGTTGAAAGATTCTGTTTCCGATGTTATCGATCTTCTTGTATTCCAATAGAGCGATTGTACTCTCTGTTGATGTAGAAAATAAATGATATAGAAAAAACATGGTTAAGACTGGATCTGTACATCTGTTTTCATCAAATCATATACGAAGTAAGCATGTTCCATTAATTGAATAAATTGGTGAAGACGTTTTAGTGAATCCGGATGTGTGAGTTAAACTATGAAAATATAAAAATATACATATTGGAATCAGTGAAGGTTAAATCATAAATGAAGATGAAATCAATTTAAGATGATAGGGGGCTTGTATCGTCCAAATGACGTGTTTTGGGAAGGAAAAGTATATCTCTATATTTCGTTGCTTGTTTCGTGCACTGACTTACAAATAATTCCCTAACCTGCTTACAACTATCATCTAAAAAGTGACTGGTTATTTTGTTCTTCTCTCAGCCATATGTCCTTCATATACGGAAGTAGTTACTTGTATTGGATCCATCGTCGAATGCTGAGGGTGGCATAATGGCTACAGCTCGTGTATTCTTCACGTTCGTATTTTTAAAGATCTCGTCCCCAGGGTATGAAAGAGACTGGTTACGGCCGCCCGGTACACTTCCACACGTCATGTCTGTAAAAAATACCACAAAATATTATGTGAGATGATTAGAAATATTATGATTTAACTAAAAAATTGTATGTATCAAAGCATTATGTGGAGATGTCGTGGTGGAGTGGTTCATACATTTGACTCTCAATCCCAGGGTTGAGGGATCGAATCCCAGTCCGCCATTAATGTACTTTGGCAAGACATTAATTCACATCTACCACTCTCTACCCAGGTTAAAATGGTTTCTTAGGAATTGTTGAGGTAATGATAATTGCAGGGCCCGCAGGAAGAGCAGTATTGATAATGATGTGGCCGATTATTATTATTATTACTATTATTATTATTTCATTAGTATTATTGTCATCATTATTAGTAGTAGTACTATAATTGGTATTATTACTACTATTACTATAGGCTAATTATTATTATTATTATTATTATTGTCATTATTCAAACTTTTATTAGTATTATTTATAATCATAGCTATCATTATAATCATCATTTTATAACTTTTATTAGTAATATATTTTATAATCATAATATTTATTGTTATTATCATTATTGTTAGTATTGTTATTATTATTCTTGTCGTTGTTGTTGTTATTGTCCCTTCTTACCAATACTCTCGGTGGAGACTGTTTTGGCAGTGTCCTCATCGAGTTCTTCAGCTACGATAAAGGCGACGTCTTCCATGACTGCAGTGATATTGACCGATACGCTCTGTATTATCATACAAGGGAGATTAAAGAAGGTTGAATTAAAGTTTGCTCAGATATGACGCGGTAAAACGCCGCGGTTTTTTTTTTAAATTTTAATGTGTACTGAGGCAATTGTGGGTAACAAAGGTCCTACTCGTATTCACTTGGCTCTGTGGTATAAGATACATAAATGTGAGGGTATTGCACTTTACTTCATCATTTTAAAAAAACGCTTCATATCTGCACGAGGCTTTACGGTATAAAGATGATGGATAATTTGTGAGATTTCTCATCCTGAGTATGTCACCTTGGAAGAATATCATAGTATAATTATCTCCTGAAAAGGTATCAATCTCCAATTGCTCTCATATTCGAAATATGACAAAAATACCTGAAAAGTTTGGACCAACCTTCCATGTGTGTAGTCCCATACACCCATATCTGTGCGCAGTGCATGCGATATTCAGCAAGATATATTCCTGATTTAATTTTAACATTCCAGAACTAAAAATATACATCAATTCCTATGTATTACCAAAATCAACAATTCCCAATTTCTTCCATACAGTATAACTGATACCGATGTGGTTGTGCTGATGGGTAATTAATACGAAGTTATTATCATAATTATTACATAGTTATTTAACCATCTTGATTTACATACCTTCTGGGAATCTTCTTCTTCGTCTGAACTGAGAAGAACGCTGCCGATCCTTAGTGTGCGCTGTCAAAAAGAAGAAAAAGAAGAATATCTGTATAATAATAGTAATAATGATAATAATGATAACAATAAGATCAATTTATATAGAGCAGCTATACTAAATAAACATATCTATACTGCGCTGTTTAAAACTATTCAAAAGCTCCTGAAAACAAGTGCGTCTTCAAAAAACTTTGGAGACAGCAACAGATAAGGCCTTTTATCATAAAGTCTGCATGATTTACTGAAATATTTTAGGACACTTGATTCTTGTTGTTGTAGTTGTTGTTTCTGATTAAAAACAAAAATATGTCTGAATACATGTATCATGTCCGTTACGCTGGAATTTACCCACTACAAATTTGTACCTCTGCAAAGAAGTAGCAGTGTCGATACGTTCTTTTGTAGTCTCGTTTGATTCACCCAGCTGCTTTTTCTGGAGTTGATTCAAATCGGATAGGAGATCAACGACCTCGTTATCTTCTAAATCCGTCTCCATGCCGTCATCTTTGAGTAGATTTTCGATGGATGCCGCGATATCCACAGCCTTCATAGTTCCCGCCGAAATTTGCTGGATGGGTGATTAAAATACAGGCCTATTCTTTAACGCGAAATCCTATGTTGGAAACCATACGTCCAGTACTTCATAGTTTCATGGTTTATTTTTATGTATACCTGACTGCTAAGAGAGCACATGTATATGTTTGTAAGCAAGCAACCAGGGAACCGCGACGACTTTTAGTCCTCCCCGGGTTCGACTTGGTTTCGAACCCGGGACCTCCCGGTTACGAGATCATTGCTCTGCCACTAAGCCATCGCGCCTGAGTTTCGCATTCTTAGGAGGCAGGGTGGCTAAGTGGATCGAGCACTGCTCTTAAATCCGGAAGGTCCCGTATTCGACACCGAGCTTGTGCCATGGTATGAAAGGTAAGACACACTCCTAAATTTCTATTTGTGGTTGCTTATCGTCCATGTATACTTAATTTCGGAGAGTATTGAGTAGATTAATAGACTCTTCATCAAGAACAATATGATTTTTTCCGTGTTATTAATTACTGACAGAGATGAATTCTTGCAGTGGCGCAGCGTGGTGCCAGTCTTTCCTTTCATTTCAAGCAGGAACATATTTTCAGTTCCCCGTTTCATATCAGTAACAAAACACAATGATAAACTTAAGCTACTAAAATCGTGGCATTTGATTGGCTGCTCAGCAAATTCGTTCTAGAACTCTGGCCCTGTTATTGATGACAAGTTTCACGAAAGAGGGCTCAGCTTCATTAACCTGTCTGACTTATAAATTACTATGATAGGCCTCTGTACATATCAAGATGTTTATAATTACATCATCCAGTTTTTGAGATTCTCTAAGTTTGGTGCATCCGGAGTCATCGGGACCGTCGTCTTGCCACATGCCTCCTTCTAAACACGAGAAGCTCACCTTTCCTGCGGGCAAATCAAGATTAATAGGATAGTTAATTGCTAAAAGGTACTATGTCCAATAACCGTAATCAATGGCACTGACTGGCTCATTCAATAGTCATACCCGGCATCGTTTTAAGAAACCATCATTCGTACAAGTTCGCCGACATCCTAAAGGAACGTGTTGACGTGTTTCAATGAGATATCGGTGAACGTGTTCCTAACATGGTTTCATTAAACAATGCCAAGTTCTTTTACGTTTATAAGTATCGAATCTTTGGACTAATATGCGGTAATCCTTCGTTCTTAGTCAGTTAGGAGAGCTGATCTTTTTAAGGAATTCATGTTTATCCTTTATTATTTGAGTGATGATTCATTATAATACATCACTGTTAGCAGCCAGAAGGAGAAGCTCTTATAAGAGGCCGAACCAATACAATGTAATATTAACATGCAGAGATAATAATATGGTAATCGTTTATTTAAAAAACAAAGAAAAAGACAGACAAACAAACGACAACATCAACAAAATTAACTCAGAATTTGGAATTCATTTCTTATTTTTGTGTTCTCTATATTACTCGAGCAAGAGTATGACTTATTTCAACATATTAAGCATTGAGAATTCTTTATTTGGGAAGAGCGGAGAAGGCAGTGTTGTATGAGAATAGTAATCTTTTTTGTTTTAATAAGGAGGTTCTCGTTCTTGTGACGAATGAAAATGAAAAATTACCTGTATATCCTTGAGGGCAGGGTTTGTAAATAGTGGTATTTTCTGGAGTAACCTCATATGTTGTATTATAGACCGTCTCCTTACATTTTATAGTAGGAGCTTCGGTTCGAGCTGTCGTGTAGGGCGCATTGTAGATGGCTGGATCATCTGAAGACAGAAATTATTTAAAGAAAAGATGTTTCATTTTCATATGACGCATATCACATTTACTTGGGAAATTATAACATTCCCCGGCTTTAAGCTCTATTAACTGTTAAGTTTCAGTTTGAGTTTGTGTTATTATCCAAACAAAAAGTACATCAATATAACGATCAAATGTGAATGTTTAACATTGAAAGGATTAAAAAAACACACAAAAGTATCACAATTATTAATGAGAATGTAATGAATAAATATGAATACTTATTGAATACATACTTAAGCTACAAGCTATCTACATCTAGGCTAAAATATGCTCTGTGATTAAATACAAAGCTTTGGTTTTTTACACTAAATAAAAAAGATAAATAATTATATAACATAATATTTACAAAAAGGCAAGAACCTCGGTTCAAAGTTCAAAACAATTATTCTATCAACATCTCGGAACAAAGTGTATTTCGGAAGAAAAATCATACCAGGTAAATTTTTAAGTCATGCTAACTAACCCGTCACTGTCGGAGACACATAAAACGGAGCATTCTCGTATGATATGTTAATTGAAAGAAAAATGCTTCTGATATCCCTTATCACGTTAAAATTGTGTTGTGACTTCCCTCCCTATTTTACGTAATATAGTGACACTCTCCCCTCATTCAAATTGTCTATCGATACCCCCTCCCCCTATTTAAATGCTCAAGTGATATCCCCCCGTCGTTTAAATGCTCAAGTGATACCTCGCCCCATTTAAATGCTCAAGCGACTCCCTCCGTCATTTAAATGCTCAAGCGAAATGACCCGTTCTACATTTTGCTTTTACCGATGCCCAGTGGCAAAAACTTTTCGGAAAAAACGCCGGAAAATCATGTCATTTCAGCAACATTTGTAAATCACTGGTATCGAATTAGATATAAACCACGTTTGCATTTTATTTGGGGAAGGGCAACTGACCCCCCCCCCATTCTTACGCCAGTGCTGATCACTCTATCTGGTCCGCCAAGCCCTTCCCATCGAATGGCCTGGTACAGCCACGCCCCCTTATATAACAGGACAATGGCATAGTACGGATTTGATTGGGAATATTAAACTTATAACATTCATATCAATTTTAAGCAGTTATTGACCCCCAACAAACGATATGATCCCTGGAAAAAAATTATGTGAGGATTAATTTGATAACTAAACTCCTTCTTACTTATCACGCATTGGTATCGTAAGTCCAGATGCTTCTGAGGGTGCAGGGGTTACTCTGGAAGAAGCTGTTAGTTATATATAAATCGCAGAATGATTTCCCCGTGCACCTGTTTAGAATAAAGAAGTAAAACATGAAAACTGTTGTTACTGATGTTGTTGTTGTTGTCATCGTCATGGTGGGGTGGGGTGTTGGTGCTCGTATTGGTGATGGTGGTTCAATATTATTATAGCTTTCCGTCATAATCTTATAAGGACCATGATTTCGGGAATCCAACAAACTATTCAAGCCACTCTTTTGGGTGGAATGAGGGAAAAAAAAAAATCCAGAAATCTCTTTCCCCTCCCCCCCCCCGAAGCTATCTTGAAAAGCGAGGTATCGCTCGTTTTTTCCCCCTTTTGGTTTCAATGACTAGTATTCATTTAACATTTTCAGTGTCTATAGATACGAACAAAGTTTGACTCTCCAGGCAGCAAGGTACCGCCAGATATTTGTCTCGGATTGTAACGATTTTCATCACTTAGATTACAAGCTTTTCACTGTCAAATGCGGACATAACCAAAGTTTCTGACTTACTCATGAGCTGTTTCCTGCAAGGACGTCCGTGCTAAACACGTCTGACCACCTCCTAGAAAGTTTACGCCATCACTGCACGTCGTGTTGTCATATACACCGTAGGCGGCGTACTCTATGCGAATCCGCTTATTTTCGACTGCACATGACACCCTTACGCTTTCTCCCTCGCAGATTTCTTCCGCTTTGCTGTCTATGAAATTTAACACATTCAAGAAGATGAATAGTGATAGCAGATAAACAAAATGAGAACATTTAATTTATGAACTTGATGGTTAACTTTTTATAAATTGGATAATTCATTCACTTATAGCTGTATGCAGGCGCGTACGCAGGGTGGGGGTTGGGGGTTAAACCCCTCAATTTTGTGTAATTGTAAAAACAAATGTTCCTCCCCCCCCCCCTCAAGCCACTGAACGAAATATCTTACGACGTAATTGTCCAATTTCCGGGCAAAAACAAAGATGTGCCTTTACCCCCGCTTATTCAGCGGCTGGCTGGGTCGTTGCGAAATTTTCGGCGCGATTTTCAAATTTTAACCCCTGGAAAAAATCCTGCGTACGCTACTGGCTGTATAAATATTATTTACTGTATAAAAGTCATATTCATCGTAAATGTATAAATTATTAAGAAAGAGAATTGAATTGAATCAACATTGTTTTTGTATCAAGTGTATGTTAAGTGTATTTAAGAAGAAATGTGTGTAAGGACGCATTGTATACTTTCGATTGACTAAAATTCATGGTTGGGCAAATTTGTACATTTATATAATTATATAGGTCAGAAAAACTGCCTTTGAAACTTACATGTTCCAGACTCGTCTGTTTCCTCACAGAAGGGCCCGTAGAACTGCGGTGGGCACCGACACTGGGAGATCCAAGCGTTGTAACCCTCTGTGGACATTGATGATACATTATACTAACTAGACACATTATAGTAAATTTAGCCGAAAAAAGATTTCCCGCAATATTTGGATAATTATCAATAACGTTGGAAAATGAAAAACTTCTACTGTCACTCGATTGTAGTAAACAAAATATGCGATAATTTTTCTAACGTCAAAATGGCTGAAATTAATTACAAAAATGAAATGGTATTGCACGATAATCCGATGACCTATGTCAAAGGCTAAGATCTGCTGATTCCGGTCGGCTCCAGTCCATCTACAGGGATCATATTTCGTTTGATAAAGAAGCATTTTGGAGAAAATGAGTTGATGAGTTTTACCCTCTGCCCCATAAAATTCAAGTTATTTCAAAATTGTGGATAACCGCCATCCCTCGATTACCATGCGCAATTCGTTTTGAGAGCACCTGTCTTCTCTTTCCTGTCTTTTTTAATTAATAAAGTACAATTCTTATTTCATAATATTTCAATGGAGGTGTTTAGTATATACTCGCTAAGGCAAAACGTTTTCATATGATACTAGTGTAACCTTGGCACGCATGCTTACCACAAATGAAGCTATAGTTGGAGTTACAAGGTTCATTTTGTGGTATATTGACGGTCATACCCTTGGAGTAGATCATACAATCACCGTCCTCACTATCCCCTACATTGGTGACGAAATTCAATGTCTCGTTCAATGGATACCACTTCCACTCCGAGCAGGTCCGTGGTAGCGGGCACTCACCCAGTAGGTTGCTGTTTCGAATGAGAAAATCAAGACCCTCATTGAAGACATTTAGTGTATTTAGAATAAACACAAAGAAACATTTGTCGATTTTCTTTTTTACATTATTCTTGACATAATATATGAAATATATTCAATTAATGTTAGAACAGCATGGTGTAATGCTATGATTATCATCACCACCATTTTATCCAGAATATATTCTTTCTTCTTTACCCGTCGTAATATAGTATCTTTGATGAGCTGATCTCGGTGGGGGAGGTAGCAATGGTGTTGATCTGGGCTTCACCAACAACAGATGCCTTGGTAGGTCAATGTTTTTGTTTCAGGCCTAAGATGCAACATTCATTTAAAAAGGGGCATGGGATGACTGTGGCCCCTAAATATGTTAGTACTTGAAGCCAGAATATACAATATTTAAATATTCATAACATAATACTTAAGGAAATCCCCATATTAGAGATTGAAATACCACGTGCAAACGATAATGGGAATTTCTTGTCTATTTCCTGAACCTTATGCATCTTATGGCAATTTAATACAACTTTTAATTACACATTCCTAGATGAAGTGTATACTTGCTCTTAAATGGCGTTGCAGGGATTTGCACGGTGCAAATCTCAAAACTCCTGAAAGGGCAAATATTTAATGAAAAATTCATAATTGGTAACTTTCCTAAACGTATGGCGGCAGAATATTCATTATGAGCAAAATTACAGTCTTTTTTCTTTTCAAATTTGTATTCTCAACCTTGCAGTGTTTCATTCACCTTATTTGTTGTGTAAAAGATGAGGGCTTCAATTTTCACTCATAGAGAGAAAAACACAGAGTCTTTTGATTTAAAAGTGTGCATATACTTTCATAAACTCATCTTGCTGATGGTGATTTTCCACTGTTTTCTTGGCTTTTTTTTCTTCCAGTGGGTGTCTTATACTTACATACGCTGTCGAGAAAGGCCATAGCATCTATGCTTTCTCCAAATGTCTCCTCGGCTTTATCTTCAAACCCCACAAGTTCTCCACCTTCTTTTTTACAATACTCGTTCGCTTTAGCCCATGTCATCGGTGTGGAGGATACGTGTAAATAAAACACACCTTCGTATTCTACGCTCTGCCCATCAACTGGTCCTGGGAGAGAGAGAGAGAGAGAGAGTGTGTGTGTGTGTGTGATGGTGGAGGGTGTGAGGGGATGATGAGTGAGAGAGAGAGAGAGAGAGAGAGAGTGAGGGGACAATGAAAGAGAGAAATAGGGAGAAACAGAAAGAGGAGGGAAGAAGGAAAAGGAACAAGAGAGAAGAAATAGAGAAAGGAGAGGGTAGAATAATGGTATTAGAAAGGAAGAAAGGGGTGAGAGATAAAGAGGGGGGAAAGGGATGGAGAGTGGAGAGAAAGATGGAAAGATTAAGGGACAGACGGAAAGACAAAGTGCGTGGATTATAAGCTTAATTATAGTTCTGTAAAGTAAATGGCAGGGTTATCGCTTATTTGTGCTTCAATAACATACACATTAGAGTGACATTCCTATTGGAAAAAAGTGCGGAATTCGAACTTGGGGGCAGATTTATGGAATAAACCGAGAATCGTTCAAGTTTATAACAATAACAATCGACTCGACTTCTATTACCATACATGTCTCTGTGTATAGGGGCATCACACCCTATGCATTTAATATAGTTTTTCGTATTCGAACATCACTGTACATTCAAGATTTATGCAAAGCAAAAGGAAGAGGCGCCACCATCACGACGAGGAATGGTGGATTCCATACTAACATCGGCATCATCAATATATTCATCGCCTGAATTTCACTCTGAATACAGTGCCCTTGAAATACTAAAAAGGATGATCGAGTACGGAGTATAAGTATCTAACCATACATTAATACTTGATAGTGATTTTTAGCTAAAATCACCATCAAGTACTAAACTAAGACAATAAGATCCGTGAATATAGGCCCTACTTTACCAATAATAAACGTCAAACTAAATATACATTAAGATATACATTAAGCTTAGATAAGCCAATATGATATAGAGTATAATTTTGCCATAGGTTAACATATCAATATATAAGCCTCGTAATCAATAAAACTTTATACATGCTAGTCACAAATTATCAAGCTAAGATAAGATAAGCCAATATGATATAGAGTATAATTTTGCCATAGGTTAATATATTAATTTCTAAGCCTCGCAATCAATAAAACTTTATACATCCTAGTCACTAATTATTACTGATTTCATATGTGTGCTCAGCTATTTTGGGTTATTTATTCTTGGTTTAATCCAAATCGTGATTAACAGCAATGGCTGAATTGTTCAAAATCTACAAACAAAAATACATAGAATACAATATGGCGAATGGTAAAATGAAACGAACACCACTTATGATAATCAGGTTACATAGACCGTTGTGGGTTAAATCATTAAAAAAAAAAATTAAAAAAAAACGTCATTAATCCTAAAATTTAATTTCAAGGAGAGAAGTATTTGCATTCATTCAGTATAATCAGAATAATGTTAATCAACTTATTGAAGGATACGGAAGTTTTTTTCCGGAGTTAATATGATAGCCCAAAACGATATAATAGATCTGGGGGTGTTTCACAAAGACTAAGATCGACTTTAAGTTGGACTTAACTATGGCAGGCCGTTCATGCCACTGTTTGCTCTCAACATTTACTAGCATTGGTCTCTCAAGGGACATACAAATCGTGGTCACAAATCTACAGAATTTACTTTTTTTAAGTTCCTTATTGAAGGAAAAAATATTATCTAAAGATCATAATTGAGAGACCAATAGTGAGAGCAACCAATGGTATGAATGGCCTGCCATAGTTAAGTCCAACTTAAAGTCTATCTTAGTCTTTGTGAAACACCCCCAGTTCACAAAATCAATTAAATTGACTAAAGCCAATGCTAAGAGGCCTATTAGTATTTGACTACATTCAGTGCATTTATAGGAGGCAACAACACGATCGCAAGGACTTTAAAAAAGTTGCATTTTTTAGAAAAATCATGATTAGATTGCGTCAACGGTCATTGTGATGTATGCACATTTCAATAGGTGGTGCTTAGTACCATTTACATTGGCTTGGCTTGATTTTTTCTATTAATTTTTCTTTAATACCCAACATAATTTGACATTTACTTACTCAAGACGTTCATACATGTTCCTCCATTTTGGCAGGGGTTGTACACACAAGTCTCATTAAAAGCCACTACATGACACTGCGTTGCTGCTGAAAGTTATAATATAAAAAGACATTGCGAAACAATATAAAAGTGACAGTAATAGTAATAGTTATATTAATAGTAATAGTAATAGTAATAGTAGTATAAAAGTAGTAGGCCTAATAGTTACACTAACAGTAATAGTAATAGTAGTAGTAATAGTTATAGTAATAGTAATAGTTATACTAACAGTAATAGTAATAGTAGTAGTAATAGTTAGAGTAATAGTAATAGTTATACTAACAGTAATAGCAATAGTAGTAGTAATAGTAGTAATAGTTATAGTAATAGTTATAATAAGAGTAATAGTAATAGCTATAGTAGTAATAACAATAATATTATTAATGATAGTAATAGTTATAGTTAATTAGTTATACTTACGGTAAAAGTAATAGTAGTAGTATTAGCTATAGGCCTAGTAATCATAACTACTAGACAATGGATTCGTCACGCCGACGAATTAGGTGATCTTCCGCTTTGATCGAGACATGACTCATGTAGAAACTCATTAGGAGATTTGGTCTTTACAAAAAATTCCATCCTCCACTCATATAACACGCCTATGTACAAGCTCATTTAGTATATATAAACAGTAGTGATGACATGAGTTGGCAAACAAACGACAAAATAACACGTCGTTCATAAAGTACAAGTTATGATTATTTATTATACAAATATGTCGGATCGTACAGAGCAGCAAGAAAATCGATGTTGACGGTCGAGAATCGTGAGGAAAAAATGTGCAGATGAGAATTGTATGAGAGATAAAGTATCGATGGAGGAAAGTAAAAACCAAGAGGTATTCACCTAATCTAACCATAGGTCTGCCTTCATCAGCCCTAGTTGGCCAAATAGCCCGCTATTTTCATCAGCCCGAGTTGGCCAAATAGCTCGCTATTTTGTGATCCGGGAAATTAGCCCGAAGTTACAAATCGCGTCTTCATCAGCTCGAAACTAGAGCTCGAGAAATTAGCTCTAGAAATTTGCCCAGTGTTCGCGCATAGTGCATGCGAGTCTTCGGGCTGGTGAAGACGAACCACAAATAACGGGTATTTTGCAACATAGCCCAAGATATCCTGGGGAGATTTCCCGAACAAATAGCCCGCTATTTCGTGATCTGGCTAGTCACGATGAGTCGACTCATGTATTCGGTGAGGGAAATGTCACTGCCACTGATGGAGAAAATGGCACCACGACTAGCGCGACGAAAGAAAGAGAAAAGCATAAATCAAAGAACTACAGCAAGTCCTCAAGCGACAGCGCTTTGAACTCCGAGATAAGCGATCACGCAAACGACAACGAAAGCTCGGAATCCACGTCCTCAGCAGAACACCGCCAAAGGCGAGAGAAAAGAAACGCAGCAAAGAGAAAAAGAAAAATATCGAATACGAAGAAGTGAGTTGAATCAGAATTATATGAAGAAAGTTATGAAACTTTCATGATTAAATATGAAGAATTCTAATATACACTTTATAGCCCTTAACGTAAGGGGTTTGCGTGATAAATTGAAAAGAGATAATATATTTTTGTGGTTGAAACATTAAAAAGTGTGACATCACATTTCTACAGGAAACCTTTTTGAAGCGTGACATTGAAAATAGTATAAATCGTGAATGGTCAGGGCATTGTTTTTTCGACCACAGAACCAACCACTCAAAAGGTGTAGCAATATTGATTCGCAGTGGTCTTCCAATTGAAATAATCAATGTTCATTTTAAAGGAGATGGAAGAGCGATAATTGTGGAATTCTCATGTAACTTAAAAACATTTTTGTGTGTAAATGTATATACACCAGCGAAAGCTAAAGAAAAGGAAACATTCTATAAATCACTTGAACAATGGATAAAACTTCATAAGCCTAACAGTAGTATTATGATTGCAGTTTGTGACTGGAATTGTGTGCAGAACAGAACACTCGATACTTTTTTATATGGGATATCTCATGCATATTTACCCAAAAAGTATTTTTAATCTTTCCAAACAAAAAATAAGCTTTTAGATATATGGAGGAATATTTTTCCACACAAGAAACAGTTTACTTGGCGACAGTAGTCATTAAAACTATATTCTCGTCTTGACTATTGGAAGGAAGTTTGTAAATCTCAATTAAAAGAATATAGTATAAGTTACGCAAGATTTAAACAGGTACAAATGAAACGGTATTATGTGAAGTACAAGATGAACATTTGAATGATACTGATAAAGAAAAACTAGATAACCTAAAACGAGAGATAGATACATGGTATACTATGACACGTAAAGGAGCTTATGTCAGATCAAGAGAAAAATGGCTAGAACAGGGTAAAAAATAAACAAAGAATTTTTACAGCTTGAGAAACAAAGAGGAAAAAAGAAAGAGTTACATTACATAGAGAAAGATGGTAAACAAATTGTGAACAGTAAATATATTTTAAAAGAGATTCAACAATTTTATATCAAAGATGATGTATAGTAAGACAGAAGAATGTGGAGCAAATTATGATGATTATTTCAGAAATGTAAACGTGAAGTGTTTGACAGAAGAAGAAGCCGAGAGCTGTGAAGGTCTGTTAAAAGAGACGGAATGCTGGAAAGCATTGTCTATGAATTAAAATAAGTCACCTGGGAGTGACGGTCTGAGTGTTGAATTTTATTTATGTTTTTGGAAACACATAAAGGACATGGTGACAAATAGTTTAAACAAAGGGTATGAGAGGCAATGTCTCTCGTTCACACAAGGTCAATCAATTCTTACTCTTTTGTATAAACAGGGCAACAAAGGGTCTCTTGATAATTTGCGACCGATTTCTCTCCTGAATATAGACTATAAAATTGCAGCACGTGTTTTGTCAATACGGCTACAACCAAATATACAAAGTATAATTTCAACCCATCAAAGAGGTCTTGTAAAGGGTAGAATGGCAAGTGAAAACATAAGACTTGTACAAGATGTTATTGATTATTGTATATTAACACATGTTGACGGATTTGTTTTTAGATTTCAAAAAGGCGTTTGATATTAAATATAAATCACTCATTTCTTTTTTCCTTTATAGGATGAATTAAACCTTTATACAAAAATGCCCATGGTAGGGCGTCACAGCATGTGTGGTTATCAGAAACACTTTATATTCAAAAGGGCGTTCGTCAAGGCTGCCCATTATCAGCTTTGTTATTTATCTAAGTGGCAGAAATACTAGCAAATAAAATTCGAGAAAACAATAAAATAATAGGGATAAATATTACAACCAAAGATATAGAAGGTTAGCGAAGTAAAAATAGCACAATTTGGATATGATACCACATTATTTGTTAATTCAATGGAATCAGTAGATAATGTTATGAATGAGTTAGACGATTTTGAATATTTTGCAGGTCCAAAGATTAATTGGAATACAACAAAAGTACTGACAATAAAAGAATTAGATACGCACAATTATGATATTGAATTTGGAGATTAAAACCATAAAAAATTTAGGTGTTTATGTTTGTGAGAATGATACATAAGTTAGCAATATGAACTGGGAGGGGAAAGTTGAAAAAATTAATAATATTCTTAAAACGTGGAAAATGAGACGACTGACCTGTTATTGAAAAATAAAATTATAAAATGTTTGATAATTCCTCAGCTCGTCTATGTGGGCACAGCTGTCTCAATGCCTACTCATATATACAAGGCTTTACATAGGACTATATATTCATTTAAGGAATTCTAGATGTTAAAAGGTAAAACGGAATGTTTGTATCAAGTCGGAAAGAGAAGGGGGGCTAGGTATGGTTGATTTGATTTTGAAAGCTAATTCATTAGATTATCTTGGATATATAAGTTTTCTAATGCAGATGATGCAATGTGGAAGACATTATTTTCATTTTGGACTGAAAGAGTTAGTGGGATGCCGTTATGTTTACAGTATAATTGTTATATTAAACACATCAAAAGATATGTAAAAGAAGAAATCTACCAATATATGGATTTGCTTTGCACATGGTCAGAAATTCGTTATGTAAATAAATATGATGTAAAAAATATTCCCCATGAAATACTTTGGAATGAAAGTAATATTGTAATTGATAAGAAAAACCTCTGTATTTCCCGTCGTGGATAAAAGAAAGAATTTTTCAAGTTAAACATGTTATAAATATAGGTACATGGATAGATAACTGTCTATTTAATAAACATTTAATTTGATGTAAAGAATTTGTTGTTTTTATTCAAAATGTTAAAATTAATAAAAAGCATTCCCAAAATATTGGTTACAAAATTTATGTTTAAACAAATCTTCAAATCTCAATGAAACAATCTACATTGAGACAACTTTAGGTGTTATAAATGTTGAATGTACTAAAGCGAAAAGTTACTTTAATTTAATGCTAGAAAAGAAAAAAGAAAGTTAGTTTCCATTTTTGGCAAAATATTTTAGGCCTACCAGGAACATTTGTTTGGAAAGATATATTTCAGTTCAAATTTAATAAAATAAGAGACAATTATATCAAACAAATTAATTTCAAATTAATTCATAGGGTATTGCCCTCTAAAGATAATCTCTTAACACGGAAAATCATACAGTCTAACGAATGTAAAATTTGTCGTGAAAAAGAAACTATTGAGCATTTTATATTCATTGCAAGAAGGTAAGAGTTTTCTGGAAAATTATCTCAAGAATTATATATTTCATTTTTAAAACAGAAATTGAAATTGATATGAATTTAATTGATTGGATATAAAATAAATAACAGAAAATTTACTTGAATTAATTTCTTGATAAATTATGGACAACTTGTTATATACAAAGATTAAAGCGGAACTTTGGGGAAGTACAAACCAATCCAAAGAGGTTAATAAATAATTGTATTTCATCATTGAAATATCATTTGAAATACAAATAAAATATAAAATACTTCGATAATGAAGAAGTTAAGTAAGTAATAGAACTTTTATAATGATCCTATTAAGAAATTATGTTGATCTTGTATATAATTCATATATTTCGTTTTACTTGTTTTGTAAATACTAGTAGTCTATATGTATTTTGAAATGGAATAATAAAGTCCCTCTGAAAAAGGGCAGCAAAGGTGATACATGAAATTTCATCTCCAATACATACCCTATCAGAACATGACACAGAAATTGGGGTAACCAGCCTTTCTCAAGAGTTATAGGCCAGTGGATTCAAAATAGGTGCTTTTTTTTTTTTTTTTTACTAGAACCACTTTTTGAAATTGTAGCAAAAGCGCGCGTGCGTCAACTTTGAGGTTAAATTAACGTCTATGAGCTAAATTTAGGTCAATAAAGGCTAAAAGTGATATCAAATTGCTAATGATAGTATCAGCAACACAATACAAGTGAAGAAATTGAATGATTACATTCAGTACGGACGGCACGCGCGAAAAACGCACGCGCAAAATTTGGAATGTTCAAAAAGGTCTGAAACGTGTAGTAAATTGGTCACATAAGCATTTTGACCAATTTTAAATTTTGACGTACGCGTCCACCGTATTAAACGTGCGTACGGACAAGGTTGTGACCAAAAGTTTACCCATGACCTCAAGTTTATGCATATCAAATATCACTCAGAAATGACAATGTATGAATGAAATATGGTCAATATTAGAAATTAACAAGATGGCGCCTAGATGACGTCACGCATTATTAATCAAAATAATCTCTTCGTTAGGATCAATAATCATGCATATGCCACATGCCATGAAAGTTTCATGGGCATTCACCATGCCATTCATGAGATATCCACTTAACAAAATTCATACAGAAAGAAAAGAAAAAGAAAGGGAAGAAGAAAAAAGGATTCTGACGAAATCAATAGGTGCTCTGCCAAGCTTCGCGGCAGATCACCTAATAATAGTTATAATAAAAGTAATATTAATAGTAATACTAATACTAATAGTAACAGGAATAATAATAGCAGTCCAGCAATGTGGACGCTCTTCACTCAATTTCTGGGAGCACTCAGCAGTCGCCATTTTATCCCATTTTACAGGCACGCGCCGTGCTGACAAAGGCTAAAAGGCGTTCGTATCCGACCGGGTACCCATTTGACACCTGGATGGAGAGAAGAAATTAAATGCCAAGCCAGGATTCCCACCCACGATCTTTGCAAATCAAGTCTGTTTAAAGTACTCCACTCCGAGATAGCAAGATGACGAGATCATGATAGAAGGGTTCGTACGTACTTGAAGAAAAAAAAGTAAATAAACTAAGAGTAAAAAGTAAAATAAACTAAACTAAACTAAACACCAAAACATGTTAGATTATTCAGAGTTTCCAACATAAACATTGCTGGCTTAGAACCTTTCTTGTTTTATTATTACTTCAATTTTTTAATATCCGTTTGTATGTCGAACGAAATTGGAATGCACCATCCATAAGCTTGTTATTGATTCAAGGTTGCACTAATATCCGTATGTCAGGACTCGTTGGCCGATTTAGCTGAGTATTATAGGTTTAATCAAACTTTTATTCCTTCTTTTTTGGAGCGGCGGAACGTGCTGAAATGTATAAGGCATCTTTCTTTGACATTTTCCACCATGGCTACCACCGATCAGCTCATCTAAGATTTAAGAAATAACGGACGGAAACATGTTCATATTATTATGTAATGTGTTACATTTAATTCACATGAATTGTGAGAATTGTAACTAACGAATTATGTTGTAATTGTGTGCGTTTATGAAAGTATACAAAGCTTTCCTATAATTATGATCAGTTTTTTATAAGTTAAGAATTTGGAAAACGCTTAGTTTCTTAATTACGTACGAAAATGAATTGGAGTTTTGAGAAATGAAATCAATGAATACAAAAAAAACATTGTTTAAAAAAATATATATATCTCGACAGAAAAGATTTGGCAAAGGATTCGTAATTTTCTGGAATATAGAAAGTGAAACTTATAAAGAGTACATCAATTCTTACCACACTCAAACCTTCTTTTATCATATATTTCTTGAATTTGTTTAATACTCTCTTTCTCATTTTTTTCTTCTCGTGGGAGATATTCTCGAAATGGACGAAACACCAATAAACACCAAATAACAATCCCCCACCTTTCCCCCTTCTCTCTCTCTCTCTCTCTCTCGACCCTTCTCTCTCCCTCTCTCTCTCGTTCACACACATACACCCTACCACCCATGGAGCTAAAAGACTACCACCCTCTCTCTCTCTCTTTCACACACTCTCCTATCTCTTTTTCTCTCTCTCTCTCTCTTTCATAGACACACACTCACACACTCTCATCACACCCTACTCTCTCTCTCTCTCTCTTTCATAGACACACACTCCCTCTCTCTCTCTCATTCTTTTTATCTCTCTCTCTCTCTCTTCCTCTCTCGCTCCTCCCTTCCCTTCTCGCTCTTTCTACTCTCTCTCTCTCTCTCTAGCTCAAACGTCTTTGCATCTTTACCTCTCTCTCTCTCTCATGTATAATATCTGCTCTTCTCTGCCTTTAATATACATCAGTTACACATTCAATCTGACTCCACACCGAATCGACCGATTCTTGGCAATTCAGTGTGATTTTTGTTTCATGAAATGTTTTATTTTTCCAAACAGAAGTAATACACGTCCAAACAAAGAAATGATAATTTCTGATCGATCTGTTGGGCTGATCTTCCTGATGTGACCAACCGGGTGTGACTGGGGTAATACTGTGAGGCATATTCTATTTTTCGTATTCTCTAGTTTCTTTAATCATAATTGTCATATCATTATCAACATTGCTCCGCTCATTTAATGCTTAGCTTACAATAGATCCCAGTCTATTTTCAACCATTCTTAGGAATCGATCGCACTTTTTCTTTGGGTGTTTTGTCGGTAAGCGGGAAACTATATTGTTGGTCATCACAATTCACATTTCATCCCATCCTCCGTGATGCGAGCCAAGGCCTGCCCGATGATTAATTATTATGGCGTTCATTTGGGCAACCGCCTTGCTCGAGTAAATCAATTTAAGTACATTAACGACTTGTCTCTAATGACGCATTGATGAAGGACTTTCAAGCTTTTGATATTAAGAGCATTTAATCGCTAATTGGTAGTTTATTGTCATCATTCATACCGCAAATTGTCATTTTTATTGATATAAATTTGATGGGTTTTCCATTATTTGTGTTTGGGAACGGCTGTTTGTTACTTTGTACATGTTGTAATATACCGTAATCGAATTAAGAAGCCCCTATACTTTTCTTAGCTCGTATTAATAATGGAACCTTTATGTGCTTATAGTAATGCAATTCGTTAAATTCATCTCATGATGGTCATCTTACATCCATCAAGTCTAATGGTCATTAATGTAATGATGATTATAATTACAACGATTAAAAGGACACAGATGGCATTGTTTTAGGCTTATTAGTTCTATCATGCAACAATTTGATGAAAGCCATGGGAAACGTGAAAAAAACTTATAATAATGCTCATACTGTCATCAATTCCGATGATAATCATAATACACAAGCTATCCCGTAATATTAATTTATGCTTCTTTATGACCGATAAGTCCGATAGTCGCGTACAGATTAGGCCTCCATGATTATCATGAAAGTTCCTTTAAAAAATAGGCTAATCCTTCCATTTGCTATAATAAATAACGTCTCTGACCTTTAGTTAAACAGAAACTATAAGCAACCTAATCAACCGGCATTGGCAAGCGAGCACGGAAGATGTTTTTAATCTATTTAAAGTATGTGCATATTTTTATTTAGGACAAGATAATAAAATAAAAAATTGAATTTAAAAAATCATGCGCAAGTGTATGCAGGGACGAAAGTTCCGTTAAATCTAGAAGTATTTTCTGGTGTATCATTCAAAGCTTTACATCATACTTTACCTCATATCAGAGCACCTGGAAGATGCCAGTGCGTTTAAGGTCAAATCATGCTAAAACAAAATTCAGATGTATACAAAAATAGTTCAGAATGTTATCGCAAAGTAGGTGCAAAAGAGAAAATTTACAATTGAGAAGACTTTGTTCCCTCTGTCATTTTTACATATCTATATCTGACCGTTCTACACCGAACCGGTTGGGTTTTTCCGTCTTGCGGTAATGACAGAGTGAAACAAATTTTAAAGCCCCTCTAAAGTGTTGAGAGCCCATTCACTATGAAAGAGGATGTCATTTAAGACACGTTTCTGCAAGGATTTTCAAAACAAATGTGTTTGAAGTCGAATATTGATGAAAGAATACAACATTTTGGTATTCTGCGTACAACAGAAAACCCAAATTATGTATCAATAATTGTCTTCAAACACATTTTTTGGGGGGAAATCGTTGCAAAACTGTGTCTTAAATGACATCCTTTTTCACATTATGATACAATTTAAGTGCAATTTTGCCATCAAATTTGTGGCGAATTTGGGGCTCCCAACACTTTAGAGGGGCTTTAAATAAGTATCCTCGTGTCGTGCTCAGAAGAACCTATATCGATATGTAGCTTTCCATGCGCATGCGCGTCATTGTGACATGGTGTCAATTGCTATGACAACATGACGCCTGAGTTAACATCCGAAAATGAACTTGTTGTGCAACGGGAGAGAGAAAGGGAGAGTTTGATCCAATATTCACGGATGATTGTCATCTTCCTGATGGCTGGCAAATTGTCCGATACGCCTGGAGTGAAATTATAAAAATAATTGATATTACTATCAACTTAACTTAGTAAGTCCGTATATGATATTTGAATGAATATCCAGGTCACCATGTCAATCTCATTACCACACACATGCGCTAAAAAATAGACGAGGCGCATAAAAACCTTAGTAGTACTCTTACCCTTTTTTGCGATATGTGTTTTTTTTTAACAAATACAATTTTTTTGTAATGTTGTTGGTCACATATACAACTTCATATTTTTTTCAGGTAAACAAAAAAAAAAAAAAAATCATAACTCATTGAGTAGTTCAATTACCGACTTTTGTCATATCTGAGACTTTCCTGTGAAAGAAACCGTATCTTTAAATTAGTCATGACAATTTCAGACCTACAAATAAGTGGAAATGTAACTCTGATCCATTTTTATGAAAAGAATGGCAAGAAGACCTCGTAATTCCCCTCATGTCCATGTGTAATTGCCCATCAACAATGTCAAAATAAGAAATAAGAAAGTACAATCGACCAAGTTTCTTGGCCTGTTTATTGATGATGGAATGACATGGAAAATACATACAAATTATTTGTGTTCATTACTATCAAGAAATGCTGGTGTGATATTCAAACTGAAATCTATGTTCCCATCATAAGTATTGCAAATGTTGTACTCCACTTTAATGTTGCCCTACTTGAACTATGGTATTCTTGCCTGGGGTAATTCATTGAAATTTCAACTGGACAAATTCTGGTTATTCAAAAAAGAGCAATACGTACAATTTGCAATGTACCTGCTCGTACTCACTCGGGCCCTCTCTTCTTTGATACTAAAGTACTGAGAGTTCAGGATATTTTTAATTTACAATTAGGCAGCCTCATGTTTCAGCTGAATAACAACGAACTGCCCCAGGCACTATCATATTTGTTTAAGAAAAGAAATCAAGTTCACGACTATCTTACCCGACAGGCATTTTCCTATCACCTCCCTAGAACTAGAACACGCTTTGCTCAAAATACCTTAATATATACAGGTCCCAAGTTCTGGAATTCTCTCGATTCTGTGATTAAAAGGTCTGTTAGTGTTCGTGTATTCAGAATAAAATTGAAATGCCATTATTTGAATGCATATTGTCATTCCTGATTCCTGACTATTTTTGTCTTCAAGCAGTATCCTTTAGTTGATTACAATGAGTAAATAACGATATCGCCATGCCAACTAATGTACATATACCATTCATGTTGAGAACAAATTACATTGTACTATTGTTTCATTAAGCTGCAGATATATTCCCTTCCCTTTCCCTTGTCTCTTGTAGTTAATTGTGAGTATCGGTTCATGTATCCCTGCAATCTCCCTTACCCGGTTTTAGCGTGTATTTGTACTTTATAAACGCAACTTTAGTTAAATTAGGTCATTTGTAGTTTAAGGAGCCTATCCACAACAAGCTCTGCTTTTCCATAGGCTCCGCCACTATATCTATTAAGATTCAACCCAAGGACAATTTTCTGAATAGTGTGTACCGATATTATATTTACATGTATAATCATATTTCAATATGTTGTTACACTCTTTGTAAAATGAGATATTGTGGAAACCAATAAATTATCTTATCTTATCTTATCTATCAAACAAGCCTTAGTCAAAAATGCACGCAAAGAAACTTCTAGTGTACTATATCGACGCTGAAAGAACATATTGGAGTCATCACACTCTTGAGATAATATTGTGTAAAATAAAGTCATTCTTAATTTTGTAAATAAATCTTTTTTTATAAAATTTGTCATTTTGTCGTTTTGCGTTGCATCATTTCATATCCATTTTAAGCAAAGCAACCCTTTCAAAAAAAATTAATGAACTTTTCACAGTACAGTGCAACGCTCCAATTCGGACAAAGATAAACATCGAAAGGGAGGTTAGTATTAAAATATTTTTATAACCCTTCTCCAAGAAATGATATGTAAACTCAACATTTGGAAACCCCCAGAGGTATTCATATCGAGAGAGAAATTTAATCATTTGTGTTTGCTCTGTTTCATCGCAGACTTCACGTACGGTGCGAGGGGGAGAAGAACATATAATAAAACAATTTTGGTCGTGCTCGATTTACTTCGGATGTCAATAAAGTAAAGGAATGCTCCTCAGACGACCTTAAATTGCTGTTATTTTCTGATTATTATTTTTAAGATGACGACGATTGAAATACATTTAAGAAGCACATAGCCCTGCATACACTAATGGTAATGATGATTTAGTATTGTGTTTATTTCACTTAAATCGTATTGAAGTATAAAATCCCGTATTTCGCTTATGAATAAGCATGAGAGGACCTCGGCATGGAAAACCTATCCAAGGCACGATAGTATTCAAGGATAAATGCTTAAAGGGCACTAGCACATCGGCTTAGTTTTGAACCCAGTACCTCCCTGTTACGATACAATTGCTCTACAAAGCCCCCTCGGGCGCAGAGGTGATTAGAGATATTTAACAGGAAGGGCATGTTTGACCTAGATAGAGGTATTCGGGATTAATATCAATGTCGATGACAAAAGCACATGGGCTTGATAACGAACCAATGTTACCATGGGGCAGACATTTAAGATGATTTGCTATTATATTCCTACGGTTGGACTTTTGAATTACCGAATATTTTTCAGATTGACTGAACTTTCTAATTTCCTGGTCAAAATTCGCTTCATTCGTGTGTTCAGAAGTACTTGCATCGGGAATTATAATATTTATCAAAGAATAGAATCTATAATCACTTCTACGACATTAATTGTATCTATTATCCATTCGATATCCTGTCTAAAGACATATTAGAAACATGAAAGCCTTTAACATGAAAGCCCTTTACCTGGTAAGCAATATCCCCTACACGGTGCAGGGGTAGCTCCAGAAACTTGGAAAAGACGGGGGCACAAATTCCAATATTCCCCAAATGTGCAAATGTCCATGTTTCCCACTGCTAAGAAACGGAAGTTAATGTAAAGGCCGTCCCAGATTATGCGGTGCTTTTTTTTTTACTAAAAGATTCTCTGACAAGTAAATAAATATGTTTGGGTCTTTTGTACTGAATGCATGTCACTTGCGTGGACGGGGGGGGGGGGGGGACGGGCCGATTGCCCCCTCCATTCTCTCCCAATTCTCAAGGATGCAGATCATGCACCATTATTATTTCGTTTTCATATTGCAATTCTGTGCAGCCATCACCATGATAACACTAAAAAGGGGGATGCACATTTTCAATTTCGCGAGCGCAAAATGATTGAGAACCCGGGGACCTATTATGGAAATTAAAATGGTAAGTGAAGCATTCAAGAGGCTTTACCTTTACGGGAATCGAGCATATTAATATAGTGACAATAGAGCAGTTCGTATATAGCCTGCTGCGCATAATACCTTTGACAATGGTACCAATGCACAATATGATTAGAGGTGTATATTACAATGAGTTTAGTTCCATATGATGTCAAGAGCTGACTTAGTAATAGGTTTGAAAACGCTACATATCACAATTTTTGCGACCCGTTTGGCATGATACAAAGGGTCCAACTACTTTGGCTAAAATTGGATTACTAATTTGTGGTCTTCTTTGATCTGACTTGCATGTTGTTACTAACTTCACTGATATAGCCGGTATTTAAATTTTAATACCTTGTTCTCTCATTCTTATTAGATCCACTTTGAGTATTGGATTGATTGATTTGTTCTTGTCATTCTTGGTATTGCTATTTCAATTGTATCAGTTTGCTCTTCGTTAATTAGTGATTTTAATTTAAATAATCAATTCAAACGTTCACCGTACTTGAAATCTCGACAAGCCAGTCTTTTATTGACCATGATACTTGATACATGATACGAAGGAAACGCTGTATGCAAGCAAAAGCAAGCATATTTCAAATACAGATTTTTTTTTTAATCTGAAGAACTTCGAAATACCTTTGCCAAATAAGCAAAGAGTATTTATTTATGGTATGAATGTGATATGATACTGCATATCGAAAGCTATACAAATATATCTAATTCAAGAACTGATTTATCGTGAATCATAATTCTGTCTGACCATACGTTTTGGTTTAACATTTAGGCCTTTACTCCTGACGAACGGTCAACATTCTATTTCCACTTTGGGTGAGAGCCCACCAAGAGACAAGGACAAAAACAAGACATCTCCAAAGTAATTTGAATTAATAATATCACTCCCTCCCTTAACGGCCAACAAATTGCAATGAAAAGTTTCACATGAGCGGTATAAACAAGGATTTTATATAGAAACCGGTGGTTACAGTCATGTGCTAACATTGCATTTCGCATTTTTCGTGGAACAAATCTACAAGCATTGAGAAAATAATAGCCTCGCCCTTGCTTTTACAGAGGGATATTTTTAGAAAGACCTAAACCCTTTGAAAAGGGATTTTTCTTCCGTTTTTTTTTTGTGTTTGTTTTGTTACCTTCTTAAAATTGTATAGAAGCCTAATGCGAATGCATCATGCTCCAGAAAATACTAAACCACTCACCCCCGCCCCCCCCCACTTGAACTGAATTGAATTATCAAATAAACATTTCATTTGGCCATTGAGTATCCTAATGCAAACAGAGTCAAATACCGCGTTCAAATTCAGTCCGACCCTTCTCCAATTGATTTCTTGCCCCCGCCATTACATGCAGCAAATGACTGTTTGCCAAATTAGACGGGATCTCGTTTTCTAGATCTCTATAGATGTGAGCGGATATTTGACACCCCTTCCCCAAATTGCTATCCACCATTTATGATTAGAGAACCCGCCTGCCATGGAGCGGTCCCGCTCAATTTGACGGGAGAGGTTAATTCATTAGTCTAACCATCTTCAAATACGGTTTGTCATTTAATTACAAACATTTTCAATTTCGATCGATAAGTTCAATTGGATTACACGCTGTTCGTCTACGAGAAGTCAAGGCTGAACCTCGTCGATTTGTCATCATTATAATGTCTGAGGGTGTCTTCTATGTGTAAATCAATGATTTGATGGCCTTTGTCTTGGTTTTACACATTCGATTGGACTGAAATAGTTTTGAATGTGGTAGGAGTGGCAGTATTCCTATTCAGCTCAATCGCTTGCATCAAGGGGCGGGGCCACAGTCTTTGTTTATCAACCGGTTTACAGGTCTCAAAAAGTGCCTTCTTGGATACTTCAATCAATCAACCAAGCAGGCAAAACAATATTTATCATTTTCTTTTTTTTAATTATATATATTTATCGCATTTTTAAAGAGAGGGGGAGGGCACAAATTTGAAGAAAAAAAATATACCTCTGATAAAAAGAAAGATATTAAATTCAGTTTCTTTTCATCATTAGGGAATATCGGCATGGATGTTCTATAATACAAATTAGACTTTACCAATTGGTTTTAAAGAAAGTTTTCAATTTTGAAAAACTGATAATCGTTATTGTGTTAAACGCGGTCGAGACAGCATAATATGCCTGCATCAAGAAGACAAAAAAAACGAAATCTGTGACCTTGACCACTCTCTCTCTCTCTCTCTCTCTCTCTTTCTATATCTTTGTTAAGACTGCGTTTATTGAATTTTCTCAGTAACTTACGCCTATCCGATTTGATATTTCTCCTATATAAATTAAATACTAATTGCGCTCGTGATAGGGTATTCCGGATTTTGCAAGAAAAGAGGCATTCTCTACTTTGTAGAATAACGAAACTGTATTACGAAAAATAATCAAGGTGAAATAACATTTTACGAAATCTGTGACCTTGACCACTCTCTCTTTTTATCTCTTTGATAGGTGTTAATTAAATTTTCTCCGTATCTTTTGCCTGTCTGATTTGATATTTATCCTATATACACTCTAAAAACTGAAATGTTAAATCCATTTAAAAGGGCCGAGGAGTGACCACTCTTTCGAAATGGTAGATTAACACTTTGAACATGCTGGATCCAAAACTATAAAGGTTGAATCCAGCATGTTAGAAGTATCAATCTGACATTTTACAAGAGTGGTCACTCCTCGGCTTACAGGTTTACATTTTTGTTTTTAGAATGTATACATATACTCATTGCGCCCGTGATAGGGTTTTCCGGATTTTGCAAACAAAAAAGCCTTCTTCACGTCCTAGCAAAATTCAATTCAATTCAATTCAATTCAAAGTTTATGCAATGCTCTTCATAAAAAACATTTAACACATACAGAATGGAATGATTAAAACAAAACAAAAAACAAGATAGTGATAAAAATTACAAACTGCAATTTATGAGAGCATTTGGGATAGGCAGAAAGGAGGGATTCCTTATATGAAGGCCTACCCCTAATCACACACATACAGGGGAAAAAAGTAAAGGACTTAGAAAAGAACATACTATCATGTACAATCAGAGTAAAAACACTAACAAGGGATGTAACAAATTTACTTTTAATTACAAAAGACGTGTCAAAGTTGCCCATGCTATTCTACTGATTATTATACTTATTTAACAGAAATTGTTTATATTTCACTTTGAAAAGATTGAGAGTTAGAAGATGGAGAGGGTAACTGCATACAGGTCACGTGCTTTTTTTAATATTTTTTTAAATTGCAACACACATATTATAAGAATGCGATAGTGTACAATAATGACGTTTTTCGATATGTATATATATATATATATATATATATATATATCTCTTCAGGAAATAGAGCCTGAATCGCATTTTTAAAGTATGAATTGTTGTTCTAAATATTTACTATAATATGTGTGTATTTAAAGGGCAAGTCCACTCCAAAAATTACTTACTTTCAATAGAAGTAGAAAAACCAGACAAACCAATCAAAAAAAGTTTGAGCAAAATCGGATAACTAATAAGAAATTTATGAATTTTTAATGACATGAAAAAAATTGAAGATCACAAGACAAATTGGCAACTCACTCATGAGTCTGTAACGTCATTGCCTCACTATCCACTAATTGTTTTCTTAATATTGATAATATAAATTTCCCATTTTACCCCTAAGAATTTCATTTCCTCACCCCAGCATCCAAGTTATATTGACGGTAATATGTTTTTGTGTGGATGTACTAATAATAGAGTAAATTTTTCCCAGTTAAATCATGAAAAATTTGAATTTAGATAAACTACTTATATAAAAAAAAAAAATTATGAACATACAATGTTTAGAAAATAGTATAAATTCTTCAAAATTCGTAAAAGGTTTTTGGAAATTTCATGCTCGCAATATGATACAAATCATATAGCCTGGGCAAAGGTCGTGGTCGAGTGGATCACAAGGTCCGCGGTTCGAGTCCCGCCTCGGCACTAATGTCCTTTGGCAAGACATTAATCTACATTTGCCACACTCAACCCAGGTGAGGTATGGGTACCTGGTAAGATTATACCTTGAAATCCACTGTGCGCTGATAACGGCTGCCGGAGCTAAAGCTAGTGTAATAATTTCCAAAGCTTTTTGGAAGCGCATAGAGACGTTATTTCATAAGGTATTATGCGCTATACAAGAACTGAATATTATTATTATCATTAAAGCCATGGTGAAATCAAGTTTTGGGGGATAAAAAGGGAAATTAATGGGATATGAATATATAAAGCAATTGATAAATAGTGAGGCAATGACGTCACAAACTGATAACCAAATTGGCAATTTGTGTAGTGATGTCCATTGTTCCATACTTTTTCATACTTTTTCAAAAGTTCATAACTTCCTTTAGTTATCCGATTTTTTTTGCTCTGTTTCACTTGTTTTTCTGCATCTATTAAAAGCAAATTATTTTTGGAGTGGACTTAGCCTTTAATGAAAACTTGGCATGCTTGGGTATGTCCGATTGGTCTTTGTATGTACCCCCGTGCTCCATCCGATCAAATCCATCAATAAAATTATCATGATTGATTACAGAATAGGGTTGATACCAAGTGACATAACCAAGCTCTTACATTATAATGAAACAAAAATTATCACCGGCAATATTTTTCACCAATTCGTAATCATCATTAAAAACCATCACGCACTAGGGAAGACATGTTCATGTATTATTATATTAATTTTGTTATCGTTTTCATTCTCTTAATATCTACATGCACCGTCGCACATTTTAATTAAGCTTGGTTATGACGACAACTATCTCCATGGCGTTGATTGGAAACGAACAAATATTTTATCCAACACAACTTTACTTCTATTTTTTTTAAACTTTACTTCCATACTTCAAATTGTACGTTAACGATTTGCATTGCAGAGAATTCAAGTAATCATTGTCAGCACTTATATATCGACACTGGTGTAGAATGCATAAAAGTCAAGACATTTGATTTAAATAAACCCATTTACTGCATTAGTAATAGCTATTTAAAAACTTACCATTTAGCTGGATGATAACATTACTTTAATGAACAAAAAGAGAGCGTGTACTTAGGGTTTTTATTTTTCTTCTCTTGCATATTCATTTTTAAACCTCATGGAGGAATAATCGAGTAACTGTTTAAGGTATCAAAGGACATTATTTCAAAACTCGCAGTTGTCATGATTTTAATACGTGCAGCTCTCATTCCTTTCCGAAAAAGAAAAAGAAATGTCTTTGTTATTTAACAAAAGGGTGAATGTGTCATTTTTAGATAGAGTTCAAATACCAAAAATTATGAAGAAATTCCACTAGTATTCATCATCTCACCACATTAATTCTAACTTTGATTGAAAAACACCCTCTCCTTGCTTAATGACCACGTTCTCTTGCATTTTATCAATTTAGTAAGACCGGTGCCGCCCCTTCCCCATGTCCCATCAATGGCTAGACCCATGGACGTGATGCCCATAACGGTAACAGAGAGTAAAAGAGAGAGAGAGAGAGAGAGAGAGAGAGGGGGAGGGTGGGAGCGAAAGAGAGAGGGGAGTAGGAGAAGTGCAAAAATGTTGGATTAAAAAAATTAAAAAAGAGGTTGTTGGTCATTTTGTAGGCCTAGTCGGTCTGGTGTCAGTTGTGTCGGTGTGACTAAACTATTCCGTGCGTCCCCCCAAAAAACAATACACTTTTGAAATGGCTGGCGAATAAAAAATATATGGTTCTGGGGGAAAAGTGTTATATGTATGGAAAGATCATAAATTCAACTTTCATATGACACCAAAAAGTCCGAAAATAATTCATGCTTGGGTGAGCACTGCTCACTTTTGTAAAGGGTATGATAATTAGGTTGCGCAGGAATTAGCCTTCCAATTTGTGAGAGGTACTACCCCTGTCATACCAACAAGACCGACACTAGTCAAATTAATGAAGAGAACAGGTCGGTTTGGAGTCTTTATGGAGTGTATCTAGACCTTGGCCTCAAGAGGGGCTAAACATCCTATAGTAGTTTCAGTTAGGATACCACTTTGGGGGATCCCCGTGTTTGTGTTTCAGGAGGGGAGGGGAGGGGTATCCTCCAAAATGAAGTATTGGGGAATATGTCTATGATAATGTGTCTAGATTTCGTATGTTTCCATACAAAATTGAATTTAATAAAATTATTGTTAAACCTGTTCAGTTCTGGTATATACACGTATAAGGGCTGCATTAAATTACATTGCCTTGGTCAGAAATCTGTCAGGAAGGGCACCCCCACTGTCCCTCTTTCATGTACGCTAGTGATGTGGAGTCGATCTCGTTAGTGTGGTTGAGGTCGAGTATGAGGAAGTAAAACAATGATACCTTGATTCGAATGTCATCTTATCGTAAAAACATGTCAGGTTGCTTGGAAACGACAATGAAGGAATGTTTGCCTTCATGTCTCATATTGTGAAACAGTCTAGAACTCGTGACAAAAAACGAGATAGATCTACAGTCCTTTATCCAGTTCTATAAGCCACCGTTATAACTATGTATAACATATAGAATTGTGGTGCAAATAGAAATGGATACAAAATATATTTTGGTCATGCGATTGCATTGTGAAAGAAACGTTGTGAAATCGATCAGAAAAGGTTGATCATCCAGCATATAAGTATTGGTGTGTACTGCAAGGTTCTGTAATCATCAAAATGATAAGAAATTTGGCCCGGTCTTGGGAAAGTTACAAGCACTGTACACAGAAAGATGTATATGGGACTACGCGACCACGTGCGCGATATCTATTTGGTCCCAATAGATATAATAATTTACCAAATATATCAACTCGTAGGCGGTTTCCCGACTTTCCCGGCCAAATTTGTATCATCACGTATTAGTCAAAACATATTCTTTCACATGATTGGTAATGAGAGCTTCCATTTCATTTTTTGAGAGAGGGGCGTTTCCAAAACTGGTCTTTACCTTTAAACCAAATTATTGTGTGTCTGCGGTCGCGTTGTCTTTTCCTTTAGCTTAGCTAAATCATGATAACGCTCTTTATTTTCGAGGAAAGAGAGTAATTAGACCAAAACACAATATTTCGTTTTATTTGTAAACGTTAAGAACTCATTTAAACCATGCAAAAAAGACGATATCAAAACTATTCCCCCTTCCTGCTCTTCCTTCTTCCTCCCACCCCCATGCCTCCCAAATTACGATCTTGTCATCTGCATGGCTAGCTCTATGTAGAATGTGCTTTACTATTACAATAGATGTCGTTCATATTTCATACCACCAGTCTCTCGGTGTATGTCTCATTAACTATGATGACTGCAAATGCATGCATGGTGGTGCGACTATTAAGTTGACTCGGTAACATTGTTGAAGGTTGATACAAAAAATGCGTAATTTTTGTATGAAATGTTACTTATTATATTCCTTCTACTGTACTAACCCTCTAACATGCAAAAAATCCTGAAAAAATTATCAAACAACAAAGATATTTATGGTTATCTTCGAAGGCGTCACTGTGCGACACCCTCTAACAGTAAATTGTCCCAACCATTTTTGAATTTTCCCAACCGTTTTCCCATGAAATAAGACATAAGACAAGCTTTTAAAAATCTATGAATACTTAAATGTCTGGAATGGTATATAGAGCCAATCATTGCTTGTGACGATTTTCATTCACCTAAAATGTTATTAAATAGTAATAATATAGTAAGGAGCATTGATGAATCGATCAGATCTTTTTTTCCAAATTTGTATCATTAGTAATGGTTTGTTTTCACTCAAACTTTCAGATTATCTTTAATTGTACATCTAGCATTGAAGTCACTACCTTAGCACTATTTTCTCTCATCTGAACAATGTTACCAAGTCCCTTTAAGGACGTACGTACCATACATAAGCGGTTCACTTTAACACAAAATGGGAAATGGGATATCATGAAATCAAATGGTCGAAACTTCATATTTGGCAAAATAAATTTACTAAATAACATTTATATATATATATGAATAAATTTGTCATCTTGATTAAATGCGAGATAGTGTTATGCACTGGAGGGAAGTGTAGTAATCGGTGCCTGTTTATTTGTTATGCCATTGTTACAACATGAATTTAATGTTGAAGGTCCGCGGTTCAAGTCCCGCCGCGGCACTAATGTCCTTTGGGAAGACATTGATCTTCATTTGCTACTCTCCACCCAGGTGTTAAATGGGTACCCGGTAGGATGCGAAAGTTAATGTGGTTTGATTAGCAGGCGCGGATCCAGGGGGGGGGGCCGAGCGGGCCTTGGCCCCCAAAAAAAAGAGAGAGAGAGAGAGAGAGAGAAGGAAAAGAAGGTAAAGGGAAAGGGAAAGAGGAGAGAAAGGGAAAGAAAGAAGAGGAAGAAGAAAAGAAAGGGGGAAGAAGGAGATCGGGGGGGGGCGAAAGGGCCTTGCCTCCCAGGCTGTTGCCTCCCCATAAAAAAATAAGAGAGAAGGAAGGAAAGGGAAAGAAAAAAGGAAAGGAGGAGATAAAGGGAAGGAAAAAAAAGAGAAAGAAGAAAAGAAAAGAAGGGGGATATCAGTTGTGATTTTCCCGCCAACAAGTTGTGGATCGGGAGGGGGAGGGGCAAAAGGCCCTTGCCTAACCCACCCCCGCCAAAAACAAAGAAAAAAGGAAGGGACAGGGTAAGAGAAGAGCTAAAAGGGAACAAAAAAGAGGAAGAAGAAAAGAAAATGGTGGAAAGAAGGGGAGATCAGTTGCGATTAATCCCGCCAACAACGTGTGGATCGGGGCGAAAGGCCCTTGCCTCCCCCTTTTCCCCTCAGCAAACCTAAAAGAGAGAGAAGGAAGGGAAGGGAAAGGGAAAGAGGAGAGAAAAGGAAAGCAATACAAAAGAGAAAGAAGAAAGGTAGGGGAGGTCAGTTGCGATTTTTCCAGCCATCAAGGTGTAGATCTTGGGGGCTTGGGGGGATTTACAAATGTTGTTGAAATGACGTAATTTTCCGAGATTTTTCTTCATTTTTTAGTAAATTATACTTTTTTATGCGTTTGTTGGAAAATGACAAATTCCTAAATTGACAGTCAGGCAAGAAATATGCTTATTTAGAGGCCTACATGTCAGGGCCCGCTGAACGGCGGGGCTCGGGAGCCTCGAGCTTCCCCCTCCCCCAATTTTTTCGAAAAAGTATATCAAAGAGAGAAAGAAAGAAAGAATAGTGACCTGTCAGTGTCACAAAATAATGAGGTATCAAAAATATGCTCATCTGACCGTGATTAAATGCCTAAAACCCCTGAGCTTCCGGGGCGCTGCCCCCTGGATTCCACCTAGGGCCCTAAGGCGGGCCCCTGAATGCTTATCTGATCGTTATAAAATGCCTAAAACCCCTGAGCTTCTTGGAGCTCCGTCCCCTGGACCCCACGACAATAAGTGTCCTGCCAGTGTCACAAATAAGGTATCAAAATATGCTCATCTGACCGTAATTAAACGCCTAACACCCCTGAGCTTCGGGGGGCTCTGCCCCCTGAACCCAACCAATGGCCCTAAGGCGGGCCCCTAGATACTCATCTGACTGTAATTTATTGCCTTAAACCCCTGAGCTTCCGGGAGCTCCGTCCCCTAGACCCCACGACAATTAGTGTCCTGCCAGTGTCACAAATAAGGTATCAAAATATGCTCATCTGACCGTAATTAAACGCCTAACACTCCTGAGCTTCCGGGGGCCTTGCCCCCTGAACCCAACCAATGGCCCTAAGGTGGGCCCCTAGATGCTCATCTGACTGTAATTTATTGCCTTAAACCCCTGAGCTTCCGGGAGCTCCGCCCCCTGGACCCCTCGCCAATTAGTGACCTGCCAGTGTCACAAATAAGGTATACAAATATGCTCATCTGACCGTTATTAAATTGCCTAAAACCCCTGAGCTTCCGGGGCTCCGCCCGCCTGGACCCTACCTAGGGCCCTAAGGCGGGCCAGTTGATGCTTATTTGACGGTAATTTAATGCCTAAAACCCCTGAGCTTCTGGGGCCCCTGTCCCCGGACCCCACGACAATTAGTGTCCTGTCAGTGTCACAAATAAGGTATCAAAATATGCTCATCTGACCGCAATTAAATGCCTAAAGCACCCAAGCTTTCGGGGGCTCCGCCCCCTCGAACCCACCAGGGGACCTACGGGCCGCTTAATGCTTATCTGACCTTTATAAAATGCCTCAAATCCCCGAGTTTCAGGGGGCTCAGCCCCCCTGGACCCCACGCCAATGAGTGACCTGCCAGTGTCATGAATAAGGTATCAAAATATGCTCATCTGACCGTAAAATGCCCATTCCCCCTGAGCTTCCGGAGGCTCCGCCCCTTGACCTCCGCCGGGGCTTTGCCCCTAGACACCACGCCAATCTATGTTACGCTCTACCTGATCGTAAATACTTTAGCCTCCCCCCACCCACTTTGAAAAACGTTAAGCGGGGCCTGCATGTAAGAGTGGGGGTGATGCGGATTTTTTTTCTGCCCCCCAAAAAAACATTTTTGCTCATTACGCCACTGTCACGTGAGAGACAGCCTCTCGTCCCGACGTGGAATTACCCTCAGATATTGACTTTAATTGCCGACTTCTAACATGACGTTAAGTCTATTATAGCTTAGGTGGTTCTCTCGATTGCAGAAAATCCACCTCTTAATATACCCTACGGTTACTAAGTAAATTCTAAACACCTGACTACAAATATTTGGAGAGGAAATGATCTTACAAAGGAAAATACTTGTATTGAAAAGAGGCTTCCTAAATGTGTGCCAAACAACAGATAAAACATGTACACTGAATTAATGACTTCCCCAGGCCTATTTATAGGGAACAATACATCTTGGCCTAAAAAGAAAACATCTGACCTTAACATCTTCACCTGACCTTAACAAAGAATACTCCAGACCAAAGAGCAAAACAAATAAATTTCTTTCCTGACAACCACTTTTGGTCACCATTACTTACCAATATTTGGCTCACATAATTTCAAATTTGCCCCCCCCCCTAAGAAATCCTGGATCCGCACCTGATTGATTAGCAAGTGGCGCTTGTAAAATGGCGATTTGCTAGAATGCTCCCCAGGGAGTGGAGAATGTGCATACATTGTGTGCGAGTAAGCATGAATCCGATGACCGGGGTAATAAGATATATATCTGTAAAGTGCATTGAGAGGGCCTGCGATCCTGAAATGCGCTATATAAGGACGAACTTTTATTATTATTATTCTTAAAGTAAAATCTGTATAAAAACGGAACGGAGAGCCAAAAAGCACAATTTATCATATTTAGGGACGCCTATTTTTAGTTTGCATCGAAAGCTCAGAGGTTTATCAGTCGTCATTCTTCCAGCTAGGGCTGGTGTTACTCCCAAAAGTCATATAAGTTCATAGATTTAAAATAAAATCGTATTCCATAGAATTCGTTTCAGCGCTTCTTTTCTGACGCTTCTGTATCATTTTTGTGTAAAAGACATTTATAGAACATTCGGAAACGCAATACGAACTTATCAAACGACAAACAATATACATTTTAATGCAATCATGGACACTACTTTCTAAAAAAATTATTTCTAAGACAAAATATAGAAACATTTAAAATCAGTAAAAGCCTTTTAATAGGCGTTAAAGTACATCCTTTGTGCTCTTGTGCATATAAAATTGTATAATTTCTGAATTAAATATAATATTTTGTTTACCTCTAATTCTTCATAATCTTAATTACCGTATGCATACCGCCTGTTATTTTGATATGCAATATGGAAAATAAGATTACAGAATGAGACTGAAGGACGATTTACTTACTCAAAATAGAAAGCAGCGTCAAAAACATCTGATGTTCCATTTTCACAGCTACAAAAATCACGACTAGACATCAAAAACTCGTTTCAATGTCAATACAACTTCCAAGTGAAGAGTCTATTACATTATGCCTTGGGTCAATCAAAAAGGTAGAAATCAATCGATGAATGTCATTTTCAAATTGGAGTTCAAGTTCAAGCATTGATTCTTATTGTCCATGGAGAAAAAATATGAAAAAAGGTGTTGTGCTCTGGCTGGCATCATCCATGAAGAGTGATCAATAGTTGAACAGACGGTCGCTTTAGTTTACCGTCCCGTAAACTACCGTTTGGCGGGAATGAAAAATTGGCCGGGCGTCCACCGTCATCCCGCATCCGCACGTCAATTTTACTCTACACAAAATTGTACTTCGCCAAAAAATTATTTCGCGCTCACCATTTTTTTCTTTCTCTCTCTCTCTCTCTCTGTCATTTTGTCCCCGCTTCTTCTTCTGGCTCGATCTCTCCTCCTCTCCTCCCCCATTCTCCCCTCTTTCCCTTCTCCTGCCCAATCTCTCTTCTTCTTCATCTCCCTGATCAAGCCGCTTGCCCCTCTCTTTCTCTTTTAACTTCTCTTTATCTGAGTGTACTATCTCTGTCTCTTCTATTCAAATTGTTTGTCTTGGTGCATGGTTTCTCTCTCCCCCTGATCCCCACCCCTCTCTCTATCTCTCTCTCTCTCTCTCTCTCTCTCTCTCTGTCTGTCTCGATATCAAGCCATCTTAGCAATGAATACTGCAAATTGTATCTCTTCTTCATTCCATAACTCCCTTCATCCAGCCGACGATGTCAAGCATTCATGTGTCCATGGTAACGGATAAGACAGCCATCTTGAAGGGGAAAAAATCGCCGCCGGGGAGGGGAGGCAATACGTTCAAGCTCCCAGTTTACAGGCAAGAATCCTGTGTCAATCATTGTGCGTCAACGTGTCTGTAATGTGAGACTATAATATGCTCTGTACTTAAGTCGCTCTTGACACAGCCAGAAAATTAGAGATGTATAGGCTCTGCTCATATCTTTAGGAATTGTGGTAAAGTTTCAACTTAGAGTCTCTGCTTGCAGACTTGTAGTATTTTACTAATAAATACACTTTAAAGGGCCCTAAATTGCGTAGGACAACGTCATTTTATGATTAAGGCTCTTGATTATGAATAGTGCTAATCAATGAAGTAATAGTAATTTTCGAGCGAGCGAGCAACAAATTTAGCCGCTTTTTTAATTTTCTAGACCGATGTATTACCGGGTAGTAACACGAATAAATTTTGTATCTATCCATTCAATTTTTGCTTCGCATTTATTACAATATCATTTCCCCAAAAGATTGGCACACGGATCAGATTAAATTCACATTAGAGACATTTTATTGCCACAAAAATATCAACAAGCACATGTAATTTGTAATTTAATATAATTGAAATGATCAAAATTGTATTTACACATATCAAAACGTTTGGGTCACTGAACAGTGCTTGTTTTATTAGCAAAAAATGTTCTATGGAGAATGACGTAAAAAACACGTCTTTTTTACATCCATCTCCATTCTGCTAAAATTACCACATATTTTGCCTAGATTGACTAGTATAATACGATAAAGACTATGTTCTTTCTAGCAAAGCAAACAGATTACAATTTCATTATGATTTACTATTCTGTTTAATTGTTTAAAGTAGTAAATTAACTGTTATATTCAGCTCGTTTTCTGTTTAAAATCAACGGGTCGGGCGATAGAGCTTTATTACCATGTCACAATTTGGCATACCGCCCTCTTCTATAATATTTAGTTTGATGAAGCCTTTTTTTCTATGTAATTTTATCTTTCCAACTATAAAAGACTCGTTTTTATTGGTCAATGTTACCCCCCGCGTCTCCAAGATGTAAGACCATCACATCTTTACCCAACGAAAGTTTTTGGTGAGATGATTCAGTTTGAGAGCTGTGTCGCCTATAGTCTCTGTCACGGTCAACGCACTTAATACAATTCACAGTGGTGGAACGATACCGGCTGCACAGAGATACGGGACATGTAATCTCTTGTGTGCACAGAGCATGACTGATGCATTTTCTTCATTTCCAATAGGGTCCATTTAGCTCCAAACGTTTTGATATGATAAATAAAGCTATACATAATATATACTTAAATAGCTCTATAAACTTACTTTTGGAGTAAGTTGTAGTTGTCAAATTTCTACTTTATACAAACAAAGCACTAAACGGTGGCCTAAAGTGACATAATTGTATATACACCAGGAATGTCAATAAATTATCTTAAAAGGCGGTTAGTGAAAAACTTCACTTTCCACAGCAAATGCAAGCGAATTCTATCACAGAATTAAGCCAAAATTATGAAAGGAAATACAAAATTTACAAAGCATTCATATTTCTAGCGTGTTACCCACATTATATTCAATGTAACATTATTTCATAGATCAATAAAGTGACGTACCAACAATATTGCTAACGTAAAGGTATTGGAAATATGGTTGCAATTGACTTTCAATTTACAAAAGAGATGCTTAAAACAGAGCCTTCATCTTGATCACATGCTATATGTTTTTTTGTTCTTCAACTTGCAATATAAAAATATCAATCGAAGTCTATATATTCAATTCACACGAAACGAAAAGATAATCACAATCCCATAGTTATGGGTTGGGAGCTGGTCATATATCACAGAAATTCGATGAACAGGAGGGTATGTACAAACACAAAATGAATTTACAAAATAAATCACACTAATCTGTTTGTTATCACTGCAAACATTAAAAACACAGATGACAAACGCAACCCCCCCTCAAACCCTCCCCCCCCCCCACCCGATTTTTACTTTCTTAGCAACAAATTAACCATAATATTGCTTCCAAAGTACTGCGTTTGCCGCCAAATATTGCAATTATACATGTTACAATAGTATTGCAAGTATACACAACATGGTTCTTTAAAAAATGGCTATACACATCACCTCTTTAAATTGCTTGATTTTAGAAAGAAAGTGTCCCATTCTGGTCAAAGCCAATAAACAATATATTACACAGTGACGGTTGTTCTTTGCAAAACTTTCGCCATAATGGTAAATATAGTCGTTCTCATATTAAAAACAGAACGATAATTATCACGCAATTGCACATTTTTGCGAACATTTCAATAGCATCCCGGTATATTGTCTTTCCTTTCGTAGATCAAAGATTACCTCGAGGTTTTGATGACATCTGCGCATGTATCTTCTCTGGGTATTTTGTACAGTTCAACCTTCGTCCAGCTCTTATTGTGGTCAAAGTCTGGCTCGAAGTAGGCACAGTCAGTCGCATGTATACTTGGTCTTTTGTAGAATTAGTAGTAGTCCATCTTGGGGTAGTGAAAAATATAATCTTGGTCTTTGCGGCTAAAATATCTGATTTTCGGCAGTAGTCCGGCTCGGTGTAAATCAGCCGCTGGAATACTTTTGGCCTCTTCGCCTGAATTATACACCCCTATAGCTAGTCTAATTCGGCATAGTCACTTGTAGGGATAAACTTAGTCATGAAGAATCAGTAATCTGATTCGGAAAAGTCAGTTGAAGGGATAACTCTGTTCTGTGAAGAACTAGTTATAGTCCGGTTAGGAGTAGTCAGCTACAAGTCTCCGCAGATAGTCTGTTTTAGGGTAGTCAGTTGCAGGGATATCCACGGTCTCTTCGGCTATAGAGTCGGTAGTCAGCGGCTCTGATCACTAAGATCTATTCAGCAGTGTTTAATCTACTCTTGGGAAGTAACACGAATAAATTTGGTATCTATAACATTTAAAGAAAGGGTAATAATCTGGTTCAAGATAGTCAGCGGCAGGGATAGCCCTGGCTTCTTCAACTGTCGAACTAAACATAGTCCAGGTAGGCTATAAAGTCAGCTACAGGGATAATCTTGGTCTATGTAAAAATATGGAACAGTCCCATTCAGGGTAGTCAGTAATAGGAACTGAGTTGATGAGTCAATAGTCCGGTTCGGGGTATAGTCAAGGACAGGATAATCATCTTCTCTGAAGAGTTATCAGCAGTTTGATTTTGAACTTTCATTTGTCAGGTAAAAGTAAATAAGTCTTGAGTCTGGACAGTTTAAAAGCGGCTCTGATGATTTGGATATATTCCGCTGTAGACTTAGTAGTAGTCTGGTTCAGGGTAGTCAGAGGGAGGAATCACCTTGGTCTCCTCGGCTCCATTACGGTTGTAGAGCCAGGACTTGGGCTTGCCATCATCCTCATCGACGTCCTGTACATAAACCACGGGATGAACTACGTCTTTCTTTTTCTCTGTGAGAGCAACAGCTGGAGAAAAAAAATATTGCGGAGGTATTGGTATAACACGTTTGCAAACACATTAATGTAATGGAGGTGTCGTGGTATAGTGGTTCATTCACTTGACTCTCAATCTAAGGGTTGAGGGTTCGAATCCCAGCCAGACACTAACGTCTTTTGGCAAGATATTAATCCACATTTGATAGGTGTAAATGGGTACCTGGCAACTGCTGGGGTAATAATAATTGCAGGGCCCTCAGGAAGAACAGGACTGACGATTATGGGGCCTCCCTGGGTAAACAAAATTATTATTATTAACCCCTATCATGCCGTGTGCCATCCATGACAGGTGTATTCACGCTACTTCTTTGACTATCTGAACCAGCCTTTTACTCTTGAAGTATTTTTTTAAATTGTTAAAATATTCAATTTGACCACCTCAATGAATATTCATGATAGTCTTTGAGCAGCAAAGTCGGGAATCACAGGATGTGAGAACCCCATTTAAGTTGTCGTGTTGTCAGTTTTTGAGTGCTAATCTATTAATTTCTCACAGTGAATAAATGATAATTTACATAAGTCTGCACCAACCCAAGATGAATATTGTAAAGACCATACAATAACACAAATCCTATAACAATATAGATATTTATTCATTATATATATGTTGCGTCCCTAAATTTTAATGACTCGTAAATGATTGACAAAATTCTAATGGAGAGCTTCATTTTGTATTATTTGTGTATGTCCTTTAATTATTGTGAATTGTAACATGATTCATAAAATACTTACTGTCGGGTTTCTTGCTGGTCTGTAAAAATAGATGGATTAAAGAAAAGAAAAACAAAGATTGAAAAACAAATAGATAAAACAGATTGTAGGGAAATGAGGCAATAAAATCCGAAGGGAAACTGATCGAAAGTTTGTCTCGTTTCTATGTCGTCTTTGATTTGAACTTATTTCAGTGGGAACAAAGATTGAAGTCCACGACCATAACAGACTGGAGTAAGCCCTTTGGATAAAAACACTGTCTTTGATAAAAACATAAATATATAAGATTTCAAACATACTGTTTTTCAAAGCACCCATATGCAGCTTCCATTCAAGTTTTAAACAGGCCGGAAAACACCAATTTGTTACACTCCCAACATTGATGGTAATTAAGCAATATTTTCTATTTCCGATTTTATAAATAAATTATGTTTATCAAAAGTTGTGGGTCGACTCCCCCTCCCTCCTCCCGCCCATTCTCCAAAAAAAAAATCCGCAAAATTATGTCTAGAAAAACATAGGTGGGGTTTTACAAATCAATAGTACAGGAAAATTTTTATCATGGATCCAATTTAATGTGGAGTTCTGTAAGGTTGTACAAACTAGAATTACCAAGGGGAATAACTGACCTTTCCACGGAGAGTATTTTGTGTGAAAGTAAAATTTATTATAAGGGGGGAAAATAAGATAATTTGGCGAGGAATAATCTGAAATGTTGTCCAGTCTTGATCTTACCATTACTGTTGAGCTTTGAGTTGTGCTGTACACGCTGCTACCGACCCGAGCAACAGCCTCGAGTCTGACGCGTAGACAAGCCGGCAGACATGGCTGACGAAGTAGAAACTTGGCCAGCTCTTTCTTGATTCGGTCGTTCCCCAAACAGTGATAGATGAAGATGAACATTCCCTGAGAAAAAGAGAGAAACAATATCATATATAAGAGGTAGAAGTTCAATCTCTTAAAAACATTAAGGAGATAGATGATTCATTTCAAGCTTTAAAATTTGCTAATATTAGTCATATTAAAGGTAGACCTCTGCAGTTTTATCTCGCAACTTGAATATGACTCCAATAGCAACAGTGCACAATTTAAGTATTTTAATAGTGCGATAAAACTTCTATTTGACAGTGCAAAAGTGACTTTTTTAAACAAAACGATGCCTTTACATTGATATTGTAATAGGGCCCAACCCATATTTCAGATGCCTTAATCTATCAAACTCGACGCTGTTCTTAAGCTTTATCTAACTCGAGTGTATATTTAGCCCAAAGAGCTAATAGGAACTATGAATGGTCCAACTTGATGTTTTGTTAAATTCGACTTGATAATAGATCACATTTAAACACATCGGAGAGGTCAAATTTTAGCAGAAAAAAATAGCCATGAAATTAACATTCGGGGTAGCGTCTCACAAAACCGTCTTAAAAGCAAGTTCGCCGATTTCCTGATGAAACGCGATGGATTTCGGCGAACTTGTACTAACGACGGTCTCATGAAATGATGCCCTTGGCCCGTCTTATAAAGAGTTGCGATCAATTGATCCGGATCATTAGCAAGTCCTCCAATCAGTCGCAAGTTTACAGTCTCCTCTCTGTTATGTACATAGTTGCGATTGATATCAATCGCAAATAAGTTGCGATTAATCGCAAACTGTTTATAAGACAAGGCCCTGGTATACAGATGATGTTTTACGTGCGTAAATTTGACATCGTAACCTAAGGACGTGTCCTCACCTGGAGAGAGTTCAGTATGGTGAAGGCGTAGGCCATGGGTATGGATGACCCGCTTAGAAAGAAGAACCCTACACCCCAGGTACTCCCAAGAAGAAAGGTCAAGGTCACCGCCCCCTTGATCCATATCCTGCAAATATAGCAAATTCGTTAGCATTACATCAATCATCATAACAATCCGATAATACTAATGTTTTAACTGACTTGATCACACAATTAATATAATGACTACCACAATCAACAATAATATGAGATTTTGTGATGAGGACAATCAAACACACTTATAGCAGTGAAACTAAACCCATTCAATGTGTAATTCATAAAATATTTTAAAATTTTGAGTCGATTTATTTAACAGCATTGGCAATGTTTATACCATCATCCGTATTAATTGTTTAGCATTATCGACACATCGAACAAATGAATTATCATTATTTTTATTGTTGATTATGTTGTGTTATTTATTGTTATTATTGTTTTGTCGTTATTGTTGAATCTCGCTTGTAGGAAAATTGGAACCTCCATTTCGCAAACTATTATGTGAAAGTCCGTATAAGAACATTTTTGTTGTTGTTATTGTTGTTGTCTGTAGAACATTATTAGCTAACACGTGGGAGAATTTAATCCGGTACCCTACCCCCAATGTAAAAAACCAAAAACGAAAAAAAAAAAAAAACACGGAAGCACCATGGAATGCAATGTTTAAAATGAACTTTTTCTCTTCAAATTACTTGATATTCTGTGAGTTGGTGGCGTCCTTGCTGACTGCAGCACGTCCAGAGTAGGCGATACGGATTGACACAACCAAGAACACGAAATTCACCTGGAAAAGAAAAATAAGTACATGAACAAATGATAATCTCATGTCATCGCTAATGATATTATGATTCCTTTCATTTTATTGGTTTAGCAAATATTCGCCATCTTTAAGGCCTTGGCAGTTATACACATACAAATTGTCAAAATCTAGATGGAAGGGGAATTTCTCAACTTAAGCCCGCTAAAGTTGGTCTCACCAAGATTTTTCAAGATCTTGAAATTATACTATCAAATATAACGATCAAATGATTTCAATAGTGGCAATGATGGAGAAATCTCTTTTGTCTCGAATTACATGAACATCAGAATATACATAGTTCACTTCAAATTTAATGATCAAAATAATGTCACTTAATTTTTAATGAAAATATGTTTGATACATTCCTTACCAAGATGATGAAAGCGACGGGTCCAGCAAAGCTCCAGATGAAACCACGGTCGATAGACAGCCAACAACTATTGGTAGATAAATCGATACTTGATTGATCAATAAAATGCATTATTGTTGAGATTCCTAAGATTAAATATGGTGCTTGCAGGAGTAAAGTATATTTTACGTTCCAATGAATAATTATAATAGATCTTGGAAATAGATGGTTACAATCCAATAATGATGTCCAAGTGAAATGAAGAAAGGTGAATTATTTGCTTTAAAATGATTGTCGCCATGTTTAGTGTATAAGCAACCCCCCTCCTCTGTTCTCGATGGAGGCTCGGGTTCAGGGGAAAACACTCTGTTCCACGGACAGAACGTTAACTTGTGTGAAGGAGAGTCACACGATATTCACGTTTGATAATATGCGACACTCCTCGTAAAGAGTAAGGTGTAAATGGGGTGATTAGTGCCTGCATACAAAATTGATAATCTAGGCTGCATAGCCATTTGAAGATTAAAAGTAGTAGTAGTAGAAGAAGAAGAAGAAGAAGAAGAAGAAGAAGAAGAAGAAGAAGAAGAAGAAGAAGAAGAAGAAGAAGAAGAAGAAGAAGAAGAAGAAGAAGAAGAAGAAGAAGAAGAAGAAGAAGAAGAAGAAGAAGAAGAAGAAGAAAGAAGAAGAAAAAGAAGAAGAAGAAGAAGAAGAAGAAAAGAAGAGGAGGAAGAAGAAGAAGGAGCAGGAGCAGGAGCAGGAGCAGGAGCAGGAGAAGAAGAAGAAGAAGAGCAGGAGAAGAAGAAGAAGAAGAAGAATTAATCGATTGCTTACTATTGCTCTTGTCCGTATCCTTCGCCCTTACTTATCCCGCCTGCTACAGCAACCACGATAGCGGGCAAACCTGTGAATTTGTATATAAGAAAGAAAATAATAAACGTTGGACTTTAGCTCCCCCATAAAAAAGAGATCTACCAAAGTGTAGAAGAAGTAGAAGAATAGGATGATGCCTCTCCTCCCACAAAAGTGAAGAAGTAAATGATATAATTATTCACGTTAAATGTGTTGGTATATTCACTTGGTTGACACCCCCCATGGAAAAGAAAGAAAAGGGGGGAAATTGCAATGCTCGTGCAAACACATCCTTTCCAGTGCAACATGACCTGACTGTAAACTGTTCTCGACTGACCACACAGCATGCAAAGGTAGGGTAACACCTAACACTTACACCGAATTTGCACTTACCGTAGCCTGCCAGGTAGTATGGTAACACCTTACTACTGGTGGAGAACACGTGTACCAGCATGATATAGAGCTGGATACCCTCCAGTGCCATCCATGCAAAGGAACACAGAAAGGTGTAGTGGAGTATGGCGGCAATCACTGAGCATACAACCTTAAAAGAAAGTAAAATTGATGATTAGGTGAAATGTATAGATCACATAGTATCTTATCTTTCTACGTATGCAATTAAAAAAGACGTGATGACAAATATAATAACTGCTACAATGTGAAAACAAATGAAATTTGCAGAAGATGAGCTGAAATTTACAGATCCAAAAATCTTATATTTCTACCTAACTGCTTAGACAAGCTTTAAATGGATGCAGAAACGTGGGGAAAATGTAATGCGCCGTCTTCAAGATAATTATGTATAGTTTATATACAGCAAAGAGCAAACAGATATATTCCTGTAGTAAAAATTATGAGCCCCCAAATAAAATATTTCCCTTTTCGGATAAGCTAAAACGTAGGGTAGATGTCTTCTCAGTATTAACATTACCAAATTGGCTGAAAATTCTCAAAATAGCCAAACACGAACAAAGGGACAGCAAAATGTATACAGTTCTAATGTCTAAAGTTTGACCAGAAATCCAGACTTTGAATTTGCCAACAGAAATTATTAATTCTAGCGACGCCCCTGACTAAGGTACTCCTATGAGAATCACTAACATGCAATCGGCTCCACGTGCTTCTCCTGTGTTGAGGACGGCATTATAAGTTTCGACGCATTATCTCATACTCACATCGTTCTCCGTTCTCTCCACACCGACTAAGAAGAGAAGCTGAGCCGTCAGGAGGGAGATACACAGATTGCGATGGATTGTTGTTCGGGTATTCCACAGTGATCTATATGCAAGCAAGGGTATACGAATGATAGGATCAAAATTATGAACAAAATATTGCTTAGCATAGCATGCAAGCAAAGAAAACATTCAAATATAATACATTTATGTTCAGAGTTATCACCCAAGTTAATGTTTAAAAAAATAAGCCCTATAAAACTTAATACATGTATGCTCCCATCTTAGACCAGACAGGAAGAAATACAACAATTAGTTCAGGTGTTGCTATGTCAAATTGAATATAAGGATGCTTTTGACTGTGAGGAATGAAATCTATGGCCAGAAAGCAAATAAATAGGCCTACAAATCACACGCACATGTGGTTGTTTTGCTATGTGCTTATTAATATTTCAATCCAATAAAAGAACTGAACGGATGGGGAAAGTTTGTATTTTAAAAATGAATAAGATATTTTGATGCTTCCGTGGATTTCATGTTTGATCAGAAAATAAGTCGATGTAGCCAAATAAAAGAACGTGCATAAGTATTAGTAGCACTAATCGTATGTAGACCGGTAACTATTAAAGTCTCACGTCAGGCCTGCATTTCGGACAACTCAACAATATTCTGAAATTATTATAATAATTAAAGCGCTCATATCCGTCTCACATTGGAGATCATGGCGCTTCGACCCCAGTTACAGCGGAGCCGCCACGCCAACGGCACTAGCGCTCAACCACATTAGGTACTCATTTACACCTGGGTGGAGAGTGGCAAATGTAAATTGACGTATTGCCAACATGGCCCAAGGATTGATTGGTGCTGCGCTTGGTTTCAAACCCATACATTGTGATAAGAAAGAACTGACTTACTTGAAGAAACTGAAGGCGAAGACGCAGATAGCAAGACAACCGATAGACACAGAGCATCCTATGATTGTTAGCAACTCCAGAGCTTTGATATGGGCATCAGATATCTAGAAGAAGATTATAAAGAGATAAAAGTGTCAACCATGCAAACTCTGTTAAGTCAATTCAACCTCATTTCAATGTCTATGTAACTCTATTATGAACCGACTGCGAAATCCCATTGCCATCACTCAAAGTATTAATGAGACGGTCAATGCAACAAGTTAACTTACGTCTTCGTAGACGCCAGTGACATCGAGGAGGATGGCGAAGTTAGTAAGATGGTTGCAGGCACATGTGGTATGGGTTCGATTACTCTTGACGACTACGCAGCCATTCGATGACCAGGAACCCGACGGCGTCTCCGTCCTGAAATTTGATTTGATTTTGAATTTATTTACCGATAAAAAACAACGTGTCATTGATAACATAAATGACAACAAAATTGTGTAAATGGAATAGCCCTGTTCATCCAGCACAGCTGTTCCGGTGATAAAAACGAACAGAACAAAATGTTATCATTATACTGATACTTGATATATACTACTACATTATACCAATATTCTTAAATTCAGAAACATACCTCACCTACCCAGCCAAAAGCATCCCCCGTATGTAAGTCAAGTATAACTCACTTGTAACTCACTTGATCCAGGGTTCTTTATTAATCTATGATTGAACCCCATTTATATACGATTAGACAGACATTCATGCATCTCTTTGATGAAAGGAATGACCTTGGTATTCGTATTTATCTAGCCTTAGTGTTGACTGCAAAACTAGTCATGATAGTTTCGAATGGAGAATATGCTGCATATCTTTTTATTCACTTGAGCTAAATGGACCCTGTGCCTAACACACAATATAATGTATGTGTATATGATTCCAGGATTTTCATCAACCTTTTTCTGCTAAATTCATAGGTGTAATGACAGATACAAATGAAATGGTACGCACTACTTACTTGTCGGCCGAGTCCCAAAATACGCAGCTAACCGAGCCTGTGAGGTTTGCCTGAAAATGAAAATTTGAAATCCAATTACCCCAGCTTATTAGCCACTCATTAGAGACGTGTGTCAATATCTATCTAGATAAATGCTGATCAATTCGTTTCCAATGAATACAGATCTAATATCTGACATAAAACTCTTAAATCCTTTGGCTTTGCACACGAGGCGTCATTTTCATTGCGTTATTTCTTGCGCTTATTTAGCTGATGAAGGAAGTTTAGTACATGTGCCATTAGTTCACCGCAGACTTTGCACTGTTCATTATGCACGCAATCTCTTTTGCTATATTGCCATGCTGCTTCAAAGATCGCTTCAGGCGCTGACGCAGTGCTACGCCAGCAAAATGACGCTTCGTGTCCAACGGGCCTGACATTTCGCTCACGTTAAAATGAGGTGAAAAGAGGTGAACGTAAATTGCACTTAAAGACTACTCTAATAACAGAGAAAGCAGAGAAATACTGATAAGGAGTGGCACTCATTACAATTATTCACATATCGCTACAAAATCACAAAATATTGAAAAGAAACAGACTCATGAAATAATTAGATGACATTATGTTAATGAGGGATGAAGCATGATTTAAGGGATCTTTTGAAAGTTACAAATTATTTTTCTGATTCAAAGTGTGAGGTTGTCCAATGCTGACACTGTAAATGGTTTTCCGTTAGATGAGAGTGTGGATTTGGGAATAATATTAGTTTACATCTGTTAATTCATGAGCGAAGAATACGAGTTGGGGTATACTTTTGGAGGGTGATTACTTACGTTTTCATGCTGTAGGATGAACTTGAATTCCTCTCCTTTTGCAAATGTCTTGACTGATGTTTCATTCCGAGATGCTGAAGCCCCGAACACGATGGTATTAACTACCGATTTGTTGATCAAATCGACTGATGTGTACCTTAAATAATAGAAATACATATATTGATCAGACCCGTCTTGAAAAGACGAAAAACACGAATACTTAAGAGAAACGGCAAAGACTAAAATCAGTTTAGTTACAAAATGTTCAAACTGTTTTCTAAAATACAACACATTGCACTGTGATATAAAGAACTGAATAGATTTAATTTAAGAATGTAAAACGTCTGATCATCGTATAAGGGCAACAGAACAAGACCAACAACAACAAACATAAATACGACGATTTCGATCAAGTTATAATTACATGTACGCATTTGAATATTTGAAAGAAAACATGGAAATCTATTTAATAATGATAATTGCAACTATTTTGGTAAGAGACATAACGCAGTGATTTTAGACAAACGCAGTGGTAAGTAATCTATAACCATTACCATTTTGGTGAGAGATTTACATTGTCATCTAAGCACTTTGCAAGTAGTTTATGCAACCGAACTTGACGAAGTACCTTGAACATGATTGCAACTTTATTTCCCCCAAAATGAACTCAAGGGCATTTTCAATACCCTAGTGTATGTCCCATAGAAATCATGTTTGAATTACGTAATATGTCATTGCCATGTTCGCACATTTCAATAGGTAGGCTATCAAAATTGCGTAAGATTTGTCGAAAGTAGTTGCTTTCGTCTTCTTCTTGCAATTGTCAAATGCTTTCTCAGACCCTTAGTGAAGAATATTGCAAGTATGCGATTGGAGAGTTTAATATGATATAATAATAATTTTCATACCGTGGTTGAAAGATTCTGTTTCCAATGTTATCGATCTTCTTGTATTCCAATAGAGCGAGTGTACTCTCTGTTGATGTAGAAAATAAGTGATATAGAAAAAACATGGTTAAGACTGGATATGTACATCTGCTTTCATCAAATCTTTTACGAAGTAAGCATGTTCCATTAATTGAGTAAATTGGTGAAGACGTTTTAGTGAATTCGAAAACTAGGCGTAAAAAAAAAGATGTTGTATCGCCCTTTGCGACCGACCCCAAAAATTTGAAATCTACGGTGGGCTTTTTAAAAAGTTTTTAATTTTTACCATTTTTTTAGAGAAAAAAATGTTTAATGAATAAAAAAATATGTATTAAAGCATTCAAAACTGAGAAATATCAGCCCAATGAGGAAGGAAAAGAAAGAAGAACAAAATTAATGCATTAAAAAAGAAATATAAGAAGAAGAATAAAAAAGACTTCCGACCGACCGACCCATGTTTTGGCACCTAAAGGGCAATACAACATCTTTTTTAGGCCTTATGAAAATATGTTAAACTATGAAAATATAAATATGGAATCAGTGAAGGTAAAATCATAAAGGAAGATGAAATCAATTTGAGATGATAAGGGGCTTGTACCGTCCAAAGAAAAGTCCATCTCTATATTTTGTGGGTTTCTTGTTTCGTGCACTGACTTACAAATAATTCGCTAACCTGCTAATAACCAGGGCCGTAGCCAGAGTTTGATGTTTGGGGGGCACATACATGTAATTGATCGACGTCCTGGGGAGGGGTCTATGAGGAGGGGTGTATGATCTTGGAATTTTTTTTTTGGGGGAGCACGTGCCCCCCTGGCTACGAGTCTGCTAATAACTATCATATAAAAAGTGACTGGTTATTTTATTCTTCTCTCAGCCATATGTCCTTCATATACGGAAGTAGTTACTTGTATTGGATCCATCGTCGAATGCTGAGGGTGGCATAATGGCTACAGCTCGTGTATTCTTCACGTTCAGATTTTTAAACATCTCGTCCCCAGGGTATGAAAGAGACTGGTTACGGCCGCCCGGTACACTTCCACACGTCATGTCTGTACAAAAAATACCACAAAATATTACGTGAGATGATTATAAAAATTGTGATTTAATTAAGGAATTGTTTATGTATCAAAGCATTATGTGGAGATGTCGTGGTGGAGTGGTTCATACACTTGACTCTCAATCTGAGGGTTGAGGGTTCGAATCCCAGTCCGCCATTAACGTACTTTGGCAAGACATTAATTCACATCTGCCACTCTCTACCCAGGTTAAAATGGTTTCTTATGAATTGCTGAGGTAATGATAATTGCAGGGCCCGCAGGAAGAGCAGTATTGATAATGATGTGGCCGATTAATATTATTATTACTATTATTATCATTAGTATTATTGTTATTACTATTATTAGTACTAGAGTAGTACTATAATTTGTATTATTACTACTATTACTATTATTATTATTATTTTCATTATTCAAACTTTTATTAGTATCATTTATAATTATAATTATTATCATTATTTTCATCTTTATAACTTTTATTAGTAATATTTATAATCATAATTTTTATTATTATTATCATTATTGTTAGTATTGTTATTATTATTCTTGTCGTTTTGTTGTTGTTGTTATTGTCCCTTCTTACCAATGCTCTCGGTGGAGACTGTTTTGGCAGTGTCCTCATCGAGTTCTTCAGCTACGATAAAGGCGACGTCTTCCATGACTGCAGTGATGTCTACCGATACGCTCTGTATCATCATACAAGGGAGGTTAACAAGAAGGTTGGATTATAGTTCGCTCAGATATGACGCGGTAAACCGCCGCGGTTTTTTAAATTTCAATGTGTACATAAATGGCAACTGCGGGCAACAAAGGTCCTACTCGTATTCACTTGGCTCTGTGTTATAAGATACATAAATATGAAACGTATTACATTTTGCGTCATCATTTAAAAAAAACACTCGCCTTCGTTTACCGCTTCATATCTGGAAGATGATTTACGGTATAAAGATGAAAGATAATATGTGAGATTTTCTCATCCCGTGTATGCCACTTCGGAAGAATATCATAGTAGAATTATCTCCTGAAAAAAGTATTACTCTTCGAATACTCTCATATCCGAAATATGACAAGGAAATTGAAGGAATACCTGAAAAGTTTTGACTAAACTTTCATGGCACATGCCTGGTGTATAGTACTATTCATGTGAGCAGTGCATGCGATTTTAGGCAAGTCCATCTTTCTTATTATTTCAATCATTCCAAAATCTATTTTAAAAAAATTAAAAATATATATTACATAATCATCCTTTCCCAATTGCTTCTAGACAGTTTAAAGGTCGGGCGACAAGAAAATCAGCTGAAAATGGGATTTTAGACATATGGAAAGACATTTTCATGAAGATTTCGAATATGACAATAGTTTTCCACTTGGAAAATGATTTAGAAATGATAAGAGGACCTGAAGATTTACTTTGGGAACGCTCCCAAAAATTTGAGTGTGAGCGGAGAAAAAATGGCGTCATCTTCGTGACGTCATAAGATGACAATTGCGATATAGCTTGGTACTCTATTGTCATAAACGTACACGCTGAGTGCATCGCTTCACGTTGACAGAGAGATATTATTTCGATATTTTTTCTTCTCGATATTTGCAGACATTTCTTTAAGTTTATATCATGGACGATCCACTCAGATTGATCTGATTCCAACAGTGAGCGTGAATTCTACGAAGGATCTGGATCGGAGTCAGAATCGAGATCTGAATTGAAAGATCCTGAAGATGAACTTCCAGATGTGCGTTGGCAGCCAGTGATAGGGGTACAGCCGTATAGACTTTAGCCTCCGGCTGAGCAAACTGCTGACGATGACGAGAATGATGTTGTTGGCAACGAAGAAAACGACATTGAAAGTAAACTCGGGAACAATGACTGGTGAGTTGGAATAGATTTGAAAATTACTTTTATAATAAAATGTGTCATTCACTCGCGGTAGCACTGAGTAGATCTAACAGTAGACACTAGCACTCAGTAGACCGGCTGCATGCGGCTGCATGCCTAAAGGGGATTTGAAAAGTCGTGCGAAAATTCCCTACGGCATGCGCCAGGAGGGAACAGGGCCACTGGGCTTCCTGCACTGCACTGATTTGGCTATAGTCACCTTTTGACGTGATCACGTGATGACCCGATGAGCTCACGCTCCGCTATAAATAACGTTTGTTATACGTATGGGGCGCAGAGGCAAAATAGAGCCAAAAGTTGCATGAAATTTACCTTTTTTGCACAACTTATGGAGTTCTTTGAAAAATAGATTGAGGTATATCAATATAGGCACATATTCAAAGTTATACACCTGAATTAAAGCATGGATTTTACCCGACCTTTAAAAAGCAATACAAATGTTCACATGATTGTGCTGAAGAGTAAATAAGACGAAGCTATTATCATGATTATTACATAATTATTCAACCATCTTGATTTACTCACTTTTGTGGATTTTCTTCTTCGTCGTCTGAACTGAGAAGAGCGCTGCCTATACTCAGTGTGTGCTGTCAAAAGGAAGGAGAAAAAAGAATACCTGTATCATCAAAAAGTTTTTATGGCTTCCTGAAATAAATACAGTAGGCTTACTGAAATATGTTTAGAAGACTTTTTTTCGCTTTCCTTTTAGATTAAAACTGTCTTAAACCCAAAATATGTCTGAATAATCATCTCCGTTACGCTGAAATTGACCCACTACATTATGTTTACCTCTGCAAATGAAGTAGCAGTGTCGATACGTTCTTTTGTAGTCTTCTCTGATTCACCCAGCTGCTTTTTCTGGAGTTGATTCAAATTGGACAGAAGACTGACGACCTCGTTGTCCTCTAAATCCGTCGTCTTGCTGTCACCTGTGACTAAATCTTGAAGGGATGCCGCGATTTCCACCGCCTCCTTATTTCCCGCCGAAATTTCCTGTATGGAGGGTTAAAATATAAGCCTTCTCTTTAACGCGAAATCGTCTGTTGGAAACCATACATCCAGTACTTTATAGTTTCATGGTTTATTTTGATGTATACCTGACTGCTAAGAGAGCACATGTATGCTTGTAAGCAAGCAACCAGGGAACCTCGACGACTTTTAGTCCTCCCCGGGATCGACTTGGTTTCGAACCCGGGACCTCCAGGTTACAGATCATTGCTCTATATCACTAAGCCATTGCGCCTGAGTTTCGCATTCTTAGGAGGAAGGGTGGCTAAGTGGATCGAGCACTGTTTTTAAATCCGGAAGGTCCTGTATTCGACACCGAGCTTGTGCCATGGTAAGATCAGACACAATCCTAAATTACTACTTGTGGATGTTTATCGATCGTGTATACTTAATTTCGGAGAATATTAAAATTAATAGACACCTCATCAACAATAACATGGTTGTCTCCGTTATATCAATTACTGGCAGAGATGGGTTCTTGCAGTGGTGCAGAGCGGTACCAGTCATCCCTTTCATTTCAAGCAGGAACATATTTACAGGTCCCTGTTTCAGGGGTGACTAAATGCGACGAATGCGACGGAATGAGCCCTGTTTCATAACAGTAACAAAACACAATGATTCATTAAGCTACTAAAATCGTAGGGTTTGATTGGCGCTGCTCAGCAAATTTGTTCTAGAACTCTGGCTGTGTTATTGATGACAAGTTTCACGAAACAGGGCTCAGTTTCATTAACCTGTCTAACTTAAAAAATTACAATGATAGGCCTCTGTACATAAGATGTTTATAATTACTTCATCCAGTTTTTCAGATTCTCTAATAATTATTTTGGTGCATCCGGAGTTATCGGGACCGTCATCTTGCCACATGCCTCCTTCTAAACACGAGAATGACACATTTCCTGCGGGCAAATCAAATTAATAGGATAGTTAATTGCTACAATTAAGGGACTTTGTCCCATAACCGTAACCAATGGCACTGACTGGCTCATTCAACAGTTTTTCGGCATCGTTTTAAGAAACCGTCATTTTAGTACAAGTTCGCCGACATCCCGTAGGAACGTGTTAACGCGTTTGTTATGAGATATCGGTGAACTTGTTTTTAAGATGCTTTCCTAAAACAATGCCAAATTATCTTACGTTTATAAGCATCGAGTCTTCTTTTACTTTGAATTTACAAAATGTAATAATATTTTAAGTACTATGCGGCAATGTTTCGTTCTAAGTCAGAAAAAATAGAAAATTAATAATATTTGTACGTAGTTCATGTTTATCCTTTATCATTTTGTGAAAGGAATTGTTAACTGGGCCGCGTATTATAAAGAGTTATGATTGATCTTAAGTTTGATCAATACGCGATGAGCCATAGACTTACGCTCAATATTAACCTAACGATCAATCAAAAGGCTTTAGAATACATTACATTTATTAGTGATAATTTATTAAAATACATCATTGATAGCAGTTTGAAAGGAGAAGCCCTTATTCGAGGCCAACCCAATACAATGTAAAATATTAAAATACAGAGATAATGATATTGGAATTATTTATTTAAAAAAGATAACAACAACATCAACAAAATTAACGTAGTGTTCGCGTTTGTAATTAAGTACTTAAAATGTTTAGGGTTTTTTCTTCATATTTTGCCAGCAAGATTATGACCTATCATATTTTTCTTCCAAAATATTCAGGATTGAGAATTCTTTATTTGGGAAGAGCGGGAAGATGGTTACATAAGAATGGTAATTTTTTCATAAATAAGAAGGTACGTACCCTGACAAATGAAAATGAAAAATACCTGTATATCCTTGAGAGCAGGGTGTGTAAATAGTGGTATTTTCTGGAGTAATTTCGTATGTTGCATCCACGTAGACCCTCTTATTACAGTACATAGTAGGTGCTTCGGTTCGAGCTGTCGTGTAGGGCGCATTGTAGATGGCTGGATCATCTGAACACAGAAATTATTTAAAGAAACGATTTTCCGTTTTCGTATGACCCATATCACATTTACTTTGGAAATTATAGCATTCTCCGGCTTAAGCTCTGGTAACCGTTTCGGAACATAGTGTATTTTGGAAGAAAAATCATACCAGGTAAATATTTTTGTCATGCTGGCTAACCCGTCACTGTCGGAAAAAATAAAACTGAGCACTTTTGTATAATTTGTCAATTGAAAAGAAAAGTAGTTCTGAAATCCATATCTCGTTGAAATGGTCCTGTGACTTCCCTCCCTATTGCCGCCACACCCCTCCCGATTTTAAGTAATATAGTGACACTTTCCCCTCATTCAAATTGTCTATCGTTACCCCTCCCCCCCCTATTTAAATGCTCAAGTGACATCTCTCCGTCATATAAATGCTCAAGTGACATCCCTCCGTCGCTTAAATGCTCAAGTGACAACTCTCCCCATTTCAATCCTGAAGCGACATCCCTCCGTCATTTAAATGCTCAAGTGACATCCCTCCGTCATTTAAATGCTCAAGTGACATCCCTCCGTCATTTAAATGTTCAAGTGACATCCCTCAGTCATTTAAATGCTCAAGTGACATCCCTCCGTCATTTAAATGCTCAAGTGACACCTCTCCCCATTTCAATCCTGAAGCGACATCCCTCCGTCATTTAAATGCTCAAGTGACATCCCTCCGTCATTTAAATGTTCAAGTGACATCCTCAGTCATTTAAATGCTCAAGTGACATCCCTCCGTCATTTAAATGCTCAAGTGACATCCCTCCGTCATTTAAATCCTCAAGTGACACCCCCCATCGTTTAAATGCTCCAGTGACACCTCTCCCCATTCAAATGATCAAGTAACATCCCTCCGTCATTTAAATGATTGCAAAATAACCCGTTCTACATTTTGCCCTAGCAATGACCTGATCACTCTTGTCTGCCACGCCCTTCGCCGTCGCAATGGTACCGCCACGCCCCATTTATATTCATACTGGCATTGTACGGATTTGATTAGAATATTAAAGTTATAGCGTTTGTATCAATTTTAATCGACTATATAGGCAGTTATCGACCCAAAATGCATGAGTCACTTCGTTGTCGATATGATCCTTGGAAAAAAATAAAAATAACGCGAGGATTAAATTAATGACTAAACTCTTTCTTACTTATCACGCATTGGTATCGTAAGTCCAGATGCTTCTGAGGGGTGCAGGGGTTACTCGAGAAGAAGCTGTTAGTTATATGCAAATCGCAGAATGATTTCCCCGTGCACCTGTTTAGAATAAAGAAGTAAAACATGAAAACTGTTGTTACTGCTGTTGTTGTTGTCGTGGTGGTGGTGGTGGGGTTGGGGTGTTGATGTTGGTGTTAGGGATGGTGGTTCAATTGCAATTGTTCATCGATGATTGGATATTTTTTGACATATTATGTGACAAGACGTTGCCCCACCCCCCTCCGCTCCAATGTTGACATGATTATTGCATTTTAAAGCAGCTGTTTTTATTACATACAATACACTTCTTTATAATTGTCTAATTCAGTATTCCTGTCCCCGGGGCGGATTTAGAATTGTCATAAACGGGGAGGGGGTGGCTTTCCATCATAATTTTATAAGAAGCATGATTGTGGGAATCCAACAAGCCATTCCAGCCTCTCATTTAGGTGGAATGAGGAAGAAAAGAAAAAGAAAGAAAAATAATCCCGAAATCTCTTACCACCACCCCGGTTCTGGTTCTGGTTCTGCTAGCCTTCAAAAGTCCCGAAAAGCGAGGTAAAGCGAGGTAATCGCTGTTTTTTTGGTTTCTTCTCTGAATTACAACGATTTGTATTCATTAACATTTTTAATGTCTATAGACATGAACAAAGTTTGACTTTATAGGCATCAAGGTACCGCCGAATTGTAAAGATTTTCACCACTTTCCTTACAAGCTTTTCACTGTCAAATGCAGACATAAGTTCACATCACCAAAGGTTCTGACTTACTTATCAGCTGTTTTCTGCAATGATGTCCGTGCTAAACACGTCTGACCACCTCCTAGAAAGTTTACGCCATCATTGCACGTCGTGTTGTCATATACACCGTAGGCGGCGTACTCTATGCGAATCCGCTTCATCTGTTCGAATGCGCATGTCACCCTAATATTTTCTCCCTCGCAGATTTCTTCCGATTTGCTGTCTATGAATTTGTACATTTAACACATACAAGAAGATGAATAGTGATAAAATATAAACAAAATGAGAACATTTAATTAATGAACTTGATATAAACGGTTAAATTTTATGAATTGGATAATTCATTCACGTATAGCTGTATGAATATTATTTACTGTATAAAAGTCATATTCATCGTTAATGTATAAATTATTAAGAAAGAGAATTGAATTGAATCAACATTGTTTTTGTATCAAATGTATGTTAAGTGTATTTGAGAAGAAATGTGTGAAAGGACGCATTGTATACTTTCGATTGACTAAACTTCATGGTTGGGCAAATTTGTACATGTACATATAGGTCAGAGAAACTGCCTTTGAAACTTACATGTTCCAGACTCGTCTGTTTCCTCACAGAAGGGCCCGTAGTACTGCGGTGGGCACCGACACTGGGAGGTCCAAGCGTTGTAACCCTCTGTGGACATTGATGAGACATTATACTAACTAGACACATTATAGTAAATTGAGCAGAAAACAGATTTCCCGCAATATCTGGATAATGATCAATAACGTTGGAAAATGGAAAACTTCTACTCTCAGTGAACGAAAGTAGTAAAGAAAATACCTTTTTTAATGCGATAATTTTTTTACCGTAAAAATGGCTGAAATAAATAAAAAAATAAATGGTATTGCGCACGACAGTCCGATGACCTATGTCAAAGGAAGAAATCTGCTGATTATTGGTCGGCTCCAATCCATCTACAGGGATCATATTTCGTTTGATAAAGAAGCATTTTGGAGAAAATGAGTGGATGAGTTTTACCCTCTGCTCCATAAAATTCAAGTTATTTCAAAATTGTGGATAACCGCCATCCCTCGATCACCATGCGCAATTCGTTTTGAGAGCACCTGTCTTCTCTTTCCTGTCTTTTTTAATTAATAAAGTACAATTCTTATTTCATAATATTTCAATGGAGGTGTTTAGTATATACTTGCTAAGGCAAAACTTTTTCATATGATACTTGTGTCACCTTGGCACGCATGCTTACCACAAATGAAGCTATAGTTGGAGTTACATGGTTCATTTTGTGGTCTACTGATGGTGAAACCCTTGGAGTAGATCATACAATCACCGTCCTCACTATCCCCTACACTGGTGTCAAATGTCTCGTTCAATGGATACCACTTCCACTCCGAGCTGTTGCCGTGGTAACGGGCACTCACCCAGTAAGTTGCTGGTTTGAATGAGAAAACCAAGACCCTCAATTAAAGTATATTAAGAATAAAAACAAAGACCCTTTTTTAATATCATTCTTGTAGTGATGTATTATATATATTCAATTAATGTTACATAAGCATGGTGTAATCATCACCATTATTTCATCCAGCCATTAAGGTCGCTTGTCCAAATCTGACGTGGCCTACCAGAATATGTTCTTCTTTCTTTCTGTTAAGTATCATTATTCATCGTAATATGGTAGCTTTGACAGGCTGAACTCGGTGAGGGGGGGGGGGGGGTAGCAATGGTGTTGATCTGGGTTTCACCCACAACAGATGCCTTGACAAGGATAGGTCCATGTTTTTGTGGGCCTAAAATGCAACATTCATTTCAAAAGGGGGCATGGAATGACTGTGGCCCCTAAATATGTCCGTACTTGAAGCCGGAATACAATATTTAAATACTCAGGAGAAAAATCTTCAAGAAATCCCAACATTAGAGACTGAGATACCACATGCAAATGATAATTGGAATTTTTAGTCTATTTCCTGAGCCGTAAGCATCTCTTATGGAAAATTAAGACAAATTTTAATTTATGTATCAAGGTGAAGTGTAGACTTACTCTTAGATGGCGTTGCAGAGGTTTGCACGGTGATAAATCTCAACATTTGTAAATGGTAAAAAATGTTGTAATGAATCATAATTGGAAACTTTCCTAAAAGTATGGGTGTAAAATATTCAAATTTAATTTTTGCAACTTGCAGTGCTTTATTCACCCGTTTGTTGTGTACAAAATGAGGATTTCTATTTTCAATCATGGAGAGAAAAACACAGAGACTTTTGATCTGAAGTTTTTGCACATTCTTTAATGAACTCATCTTGCTACTATAGATATATTTTGAGATAAGATTTGGTTGGCTTGCAAATCCCTGACAAGGGCTTTAACTGAAGTTCTGACTTTCAGAAACTTAGCACGTTGGACCCTGATGATGATTTTCCACCATTCTCTTAGCTTATGTTTCCAGGGGGTGACTTATATATACTTACATAAGCTGTCACGAAAGGCCGTAGCATCATCGTTTGTTCCAAATGTCTCCTCATTTTTATCTTCAAATCCCACAAGTCCTCCACCTTCTTCTATACAATACTCGTTCGCTTTAGCCCATGTCATCGGTGTGGAGGATACGTGTAAATAAAACACACCCTCGTATTCTACGCTCTTCCCATCAACTGGTCCTAAGAGAGAGAGAGAGTGTGTGTGTGTGTGTGTGTGATGGTGGAGGGTGTGAGGAGATGATGAGTGAGAGAAAGAGAGAGAGAGAGAGAGAGAGAGTAGTGAGGGGAAGATGTAAGAGAGAAAGAGGGAGTAACAGAAAGAGGTGGGAAGGAGGAGAAGGGAACGAGAGAGAACAAATAGAGAGAGAGAGAGAGAGAGGGAGAGGGTAGAACAATGGTATGGGAAAGGAAGAAAGGGGTGTGAGATAGAGAGGGAGATAAAAATCGAAAATTAAGGGAGAGGCGGAAATACATAGTGCGTGGATTATAAGCTTAAAGCCTCTCTTGAGCTCTGATATGGGAATCGTATTTTGAGAGAATATTGCTATAATTTATTCTGGATTGTTTATCCTGCAGAAGATTGGTTGTTTGAACCAGTGAAATTAAAATAAACGCACAAAAACTTACTGGGCATCATCTTCGATAAAAACCACAACTCCCATTTGTACATAGTGACCTGTGTTAAACACATGGTGTCGGGCCTACTTATCCGGGTTTCCTTATCTTTCTATGCTCATTACGCAGCCACAATACATTTTCTACCAAAATTGTTTGCCACATGCAATGTAATTTGTAATCTTGAACATTCAGTGTAAGTTTCGTTGGATTCTGTGAGAATTTATTTTCTATATTTACCAGAACTTAAGTTTATCTTTAATCACAGTAGTTCTGTGAAGTAAATAACAAAGTTGATGCTTATGTGTGTTTCAGTGTCCTATACAAATTACTGTGATATTTTAACAAGAATCGTCCAAGTTTATAAGACTAAAAAAAAAAATAGACTCGACTTCCCATTACCGTACATGTGTCTGTCTGTGTATACAAGCATCAAACCCAATGCACTTGATATTGTTGCTCGTATTGCAAACTTTAGGTTAACTCGTACATCACCGTACATTCAAGATTTATGCAAAGCAAAAAGGAAAAAAGACGTCATTGTCAAGACGAAGAATGTTGAATTCCATACTAACATCATAGCACATGGCATCTTCAACACATTCATTGCCTAAATTGCACTCTGAAAACAGTGCCCTTGAAATACTAAACAAGATGATTGAGCACGGAGTATAAGCATCTAACCATACATTAATACTGCATGAGACGCCACACCTATTTCAGCTAAAATCACCATCAAGTACTAAACCAAGACAATAGTCTCCGAGAATATAGGCCTTACCTCACCAATAATAAACGTTATATTCAAATATGCATCAAAATATACATTAAGCTAAGATAAGCCAGCAGGAGATAACGTATAATCTTGCCATAGGTTAATATATTAATTTCTAAGCCTCATAATCATCTTATACTACTATCAATAAAACGTTAAACATGCTAGTCACAAATTATCACTAGCAACCTTTGGTTTCATAGGTGTGCTCAGCTATTTTGGGGGTCATTTATTCATGGTTTAATCCAAATCGTGATTAACAGCCAAATGGCTGAATGGTTCAAAATTTACAAACAAAAATACATAGAATGCAATATTGCGAATGGTAAAATGAAACAAACACCACTGTTAATAAATGATAATCAGGTTACATAGACCGTTGTGGGTTAAATCATTCAAAAAGAGAAAAGGAAAATGTCATAAATTATGATACATAATTACAGGGAGAGATGTTTTTGCATTGATTCAGTATAATTAGAACATTGTTAATCCACTTCTTGAAGGATACGGAAGTTTGTTCCGGAGTTAATAGGATAGTCCAAATCGAGAAAATAGATAAGTTCACAAAATTAATGAAATTGACTAAAGCCAATGGTAAGAGGCCTTTCTAATTATTTGACTATGTTCAGTGCATTCATATGGGCAACAGAACGATTGCAACTCACTTAGAATTTCAATACCTCATTGCATTTCCTGGATAAATCATGATCAGTGATCATGATTGCGTCGACGGTCATTGTGATGTTTGCACATATCAATAGGTGGTGCTCAGTTTAATTTACATTGGCTTAGCTTGATTTCTTTTTAAATTTTTCTTTCATACTCAACACAATTTGACATGTACTTACTTAAGACGTTCATACATGTGCCTCCATTATGGCAGGGGTTGTACACACACGCCTCATTAAAAGCCACTCCATGACACTGCGTTACTGCTGAAAATGATAGTATAAGAGTAACAGTAATATAAATAATATTAGTAACAGTAGTAGTCATGGTTATATTAGTAGTAATAGTAAGTCATAGTAATAGTAATAGTTATAGTTATAGTAATAGAACAGTAATAACAATTAGATAACATCACTGAACTGTAAATCCTTCCAGTTGCTATAAAATAACTTCTCTGAACTTTAGTTAAACACAAATTAGAAACTGTAAGCAACCCAATCAACCGGCATTGGCAAGCGGACACGGAAGATGTTTTTAATCTATTTAAAGTATGTGCATATTTTCATTTAGGACAAGATAATAAAATTATAAAATGAATTACAAAAATCATGCGCAAGTGTATGCAGGGACGAATGTTCCACTAAATCTAGAAGTATTTTCTGGTGTATCATTCAAAGCTTTACATCATACTCATATCAGAGCCCCTTAAGATGCAAGTGCGTTTAAGGTCAAATCATGCTACCACAAAATTCAGATGTATAAAAAAATAGTTCAGAACGTTATCGCAAAGTAGGTGCAAAAGTGGAAATTTACAAATAATAATAATAATAATAATAATAATAATAATAATAAGATATTTCTATACCGCAAATTGCAAACTGCCTCTAAGCGGTTTAAAAGGAAAATAGTTGAGAAGTAAAGGAAACAGAATTTGCATTACAAATTACATCAAATCAATTAACATTAAAACTTTGCAAATGAAAATAATACATGTACATAATTACAAATCGCTTACAACCAAAATACAAATAGTTCATAAATTAATAGTATCCTACGGTAATCTACACAAAATATAAAAGGCAAAAAGTCAGAGGGATATTCAAGAACAAGACTTAAAGAGATGTGTTTTTAGCATTGTTTTAAATGTATTTAAAGAACTGGCATTGCGAGTTTGAAGGGGGAGATTGTTCCAAAGAAATGTAGCTGCATAAACGAAAGAACGTTGACCGTATTGTTTATAAGAAATAGTGGGAGACCGAGAGAGGCGAGATTGAGAAGCAGATCGCAAAGTCCCGACAGGAGTGTATCGAGGAAGGAGTTCAGAAAGATATGAAGGAGCGAAACCATGATAATTCTTGAAAGTAAGGAGGAGAATTTTGTTAGTGATGCGTGAAATAATAGGAAGCCAGTGAAGTTTTTGAAGAACAGGGGTAATGTGAGAAGTACGAGGAACACAAGAAACAAGACGAGCTGCTGTGTTTTGGATACGCTGGAGCTTTGAGGTTATTTTTGCAGGAAGACCAAAGAGAAGGGAATTGCAAAAATCTAGCCTAGGTGTGACGAAAGCATGGATAAGACGATGGGCTGTATTCTGGTCGAGAAACCTACGAATTTTTCCTATTTTCCTTATAGCTACAAAGGCCGATTTACAAATGGCATCAACATTTTGAGACATAGTAAGTGAAGAATCCATAACAACACCAAGATTACGGGCCATAAAGGATGGCTTAATTACAGACTGCCCAATTATTAAACTGATTTGGGGGACATGAGAACAAAACTTGGAATGAAAGTGAAGAAATTCGGTTTTAGAGTCAATTAGAGAAAGCTTGTTCTGAAGTGCCCAAGTTCTAACATCCTCTAAGCAAATGAGAACAATTCGTTTCCTCTGTACCTTTTACATATCTATATTTGACCGTTCTACACCGAACCAGTTGGGGTTTCTTCCGTCTTGCGGCAATGACAGAGTAAAACAAATTTTAAGTATCCTCGTGTCGTGCTCAGAAGAACCTATAATCGATATGCAGCCTTACATGCGCATGCGCGTCATTGTGACATGGCGTCCGTTGCTATGACGCCTGAGTTAACATCCGAAAATGAACTTGTTGTGCAACGGGAGAGAGAAAGGGAGAGTTTGATCCAATTTTCACGGATGATTGTCATCTTCCTGATGGCTGGCAAATTGTCCGATACGCTTGGAGTGAAATTATATAAATAATTGATATTACTATCAATTTAACTTAGTAAGTCCGTATATGGTATTTGAATGAATATCCAGGTCACCATTGTCAATCAAGCATCCACGATAAATGTATTTTGCATACTCTCTTTTTCTCCTTTACTTCTCACCTGCCCCTCTCTCGATTAACATTTAGCAACGTCGAACTTCTTACTTTTGATTTGTCATTAATCTTATTACCACACACATGCGCAAAAATAGACAAGGCGCCCAAACCCTTACTAGTACTTTTACCCTTTTTTGCCATTTTTTTTTCTTCTTCACAAATAGCAGAATACAATTTGTATGTAATATATTGTTGGTCACATATACAACTTAAGAATTTTTTCAGGTAAAAAAACAAAAAACAAAAACAAATCCGAATTCATTGAGTAGTTCAATTACCGACTTTTGTCATATCTGAGCCTTTGCTGTGAAAGAAACCGTATCTTTAAATCGGTCGTGACAAATATCAGACCTACAAATGAGTGGAAATGTAACTCTGATCCATTTTTATGCAAAGAATGGCAAGAAGACTTCGTAATTCCCCCAATGTCCATGTGTAATTGCCCATTTATTTATTTATATATTTGTCTCATTTTAGTAGGGTTGCTTCATCAGTAGTTAAATGCTGTTTTCCGTGGAGGCCCTACAACATAAATTCAAAATTTACAAACATATTGATGTTAACAATACAAATCGAGACAAAATAAATTTAGTTACAACATTTTTAACCAAGGAAAAGAAACACAACACAACACAACACAACACAACACAATGGACCAGTTCAATGATTAAGATTATTATAACGCCAAAACAAAAGAGTAAATGAAGAATCTGAGGTGCATTTCTTAAAAAAATAAGGTAAACTATTCCCAAGAGCCGCACCATCAAATGAAAAACTTTGTTTTCCCATCTGTGTTTTTACTTTGGGTAAGATTAATCCTGCGTTAAAAATAAGCCTTTTCAAAAACAAGCCTATGTCAAAAATGCAAGCAAAGAAACTTTTAGTGCACTATGTCGACGGTAAAAGAAAAATTTGACGTCATATTGCGTAAAATAAATTCATTCTTAACTTTGTTGATAAAACTTTTTCATAAATTTGTAATTTTGTCATTTTGCGTTGCATTATTTCATATCCATTTTAAGCAACGCAAACCTTTCAAAAAAAAAAATTAATGAACGTTTCACAGTACAGCGCATCGCTCCAATTCAGACAAAGATAAACGTCAAAAGGGAGCTTAATATTTAAAATATTTTCCAAGAAATGATTTGTAAACTAAACATTTGGAAACCCCCAGAGGCATTCATATAGCGAGATATATTTAATCATTTGTGTTTGCTCTGTTTCACAGACTTCACGTACGGTGCGACGGGGAGAGGAACATCATAAAATAAGACAATTTTGGTTGTGCTCGATTGACTTCGTGTGTCAATAAAGTAAGGAAATGCTCCTCAGACGACCTTAAATTGCTTTTATTTTCTGATTATTATTATGACTATTTTGATGATGACGATTATTGAAATACATGTAAAACACATAGCCCTGCATACACTAATGGTAATGATGATTTATTATTGTCTTCATTTCACTGAAATCGTATGAAAGTATAAAATCCGGTGTTGCGCTTATGAATAAGCAACCAGAGGACCTACAGCATGGAAACCTATCCGAGGCACTATATATATATATAGTAATCAAGGATAAATGCTAAAAGGATACTAGCACATCGGCGTAGTTTTGAACCCAGTACCTCCCTGTTACGATACCACTGCTCTACAAAGCCCCCTCGGACGCAGAGGTGATTAGAGATAATAAGAGGGGGAAAAACACAGGAAGGGCATGTTTGACCTAGATCTAGGTATTCGGGATTAATATCAATGTCGATGAGAAGACAACAGCACATGGGCTTGATAACGAACCAATGTTACCATGGGGCAGCTCTTCAGGAGGATTTGCTATTCCTAAGGTTAGACTTTTTATTTACCAATTTCAGTTCAAAATGACTGAACTATTAAATTTCGTGGTCAAAATTCGCTTCATTCGTGTGTTCAGAAGTACGTGCTTGGGAATTATATTTATCGAAGAGTAGCATCTATCATCACTTCGGCGCAATTAAATGGATCTATTATTCGTTCGTACTCATTCATGAATATTCGATATCCTGTCTAAAGACTTAGAAACATGAAAGCCTTTACCCCATTAAGCGTCAAGCATCGCTTATGATTGCGGTCTCCTGCACTTTTTTCTACAAACAGTTAGGATAATACTTCAAATTTATGATAATATATTATGGAAATATTAAGTTTCGTTATTTTATGTACACATGTAAAAAAAGTAAAAATGTAATTATTGTTTGTATATGTTGTATTATACCTTACATTTATATGTTCTTTGTCATTCAGTTATATTATATTTGGAAAAATGCAGAAATAAAATCAAAATCAAATATCCCCTACACAGTGCAGGGGTAGCGCCAAAAACTTGGAAAAACGGGGGCACAAATTCCAATATTCCCCAAATGTGCAAATTTCCATGTTTCCCACTGCTAAGAAACGGAAAATATTGTAAAGGCCGCCCGAGATTATGCGGTGCTTTTTTATTCTCTGACAAGCAAAAAATAAATAAATAATAATTTGGGGTCTTTTGTACTGAAGGTATGTTACTTGCGTGGGCAGGGGGACGGGCCGATTGTCCCCCCACCTCTCCATTCTCTCCCAATTCTCAAGTTAGCAGATCATTGCACTATTATTTCGTTTTAATATTGCAATTCTGCGGAGCCATCACCATGATTACACTAAAAATGGGGATGCAAATTTTCAACCTCGCGAGCGCAAAATGATTGAAAGCCCGAGGACCAATTATGGAAATTAAAATGGTAAGTCAAGCATTCAAGAGGCCTTATCTTTACAGGAATCGAGCATATTAATATAGTGACAATATAGAGCAATTATTATATAGCCTGCTGCGCATAATACCTTTGTAAATGGTACCAATGCACAATATGATCAGAGGTGTATATTGCAATGAGTTTAGTTCCATATAATGTCAAGAGCTGACTAAGTAATAGGTTTGAAAACGCTACATATCACAATTTTTGCGACCCGTTTAGCATGATCAAAAGCCACAGATGTGATACAAAGGGTCCAATTACTGATTGGTTAAAATTGGATTACTAATTTGTGGTCTTCTTTGATCTGACTTGCATGATGTCTGTGAATTATGAATAAACGAAATGGCAGTCAAGAGTTAAAGGAAAAAAAGATATTGCGTATTAAAAAAATAATAATATCGCAGGGCGGATCCAGCCGGCGGCGAAGGGGGCAATTCGTGAGAAAATGTTAAACGGCGCATCAGTCAGCGGGGGAGGGGCACTAACCCCCTTGAGCAAAAAAAGAAGTAAAATTGTGGTTACCATCTTTTATTTTTACTTTTTTCCCCCAGGGGTGCGGGCCCGTCTTTTTTCTTATTTTTAAAGGTAAAATTGTGGTTACCATCTTCGTCTTTGTTGCCAGGGGTGGGCCCCTCCCCCTGGATCCGCCACTGTAATATCGGATGGTAACCTTTTTAATGACAGACAGAACATCTTGCAAGATTAATAGTTGGAGGTTTACTATCAACGAATTCTGAATGATTGAAAATGATGCGGCATTGTGACATATCATCTCTTTGATAATAGACTAAACTATAAACAACACTTTCTATAGTAATATATTATTTGCATTATATTTTGCCATAGCATAGCAGAAGGGATAATTCCAGGTAAACTTGTATTTTGATGTTCTATATCATTGATAATGATGTTCATATCTTTCCAAGCTAATCGTTAAACATCTGTCAACTACGGAAATCACCGATACAGATCCTAGCGTGATATAATCTTATGCCCAGATTTTATATAGAAATCGGTGGTTAAAAAAATGTGCTAACATTGTAATTCACATGTTTCGTGGACCAAATCTACAAGCATTGAGAAATAGCCTCACCCTTGCTTTTACAGAAGGATATTTTTAGAAAGACCTAAACCCTTTGAAAGGGGGATTTTTTCTTCTTCCGTTTTTGTTTTTTGTTTTATGTTTTTTGTTTTTGGTTACCTTCTTAAAACCACTCACCCCCCCCCCCACTTGAACTGAATTGAATTATCAAATAAACATTTCATTTGGCCATTGAGTATCCTAATGCAAACAATACTGCGTTCAAATTCAGTCCGACCCTTCTCCAATTGATTTCTTGCCCCCGCCATGCAGCAAATGACTGTTTGCCAAATTAGACGGGATCTCGTTTTCTAGATCTCTACAGATGTTAGAGGATATTTGACACCCCTTCCCTAATTGCAATCAACCATTTATGATTAGAGAACCCGCCTGCCATGGAGCGGTCCCGCTCAATTTGACGGGAGAGGTTAATTCAATAGTTTAACCATCTTCAAATACGGTTTGTCATTTAATTACAGAAATTTCAATTTCGATCGATAAGTTCAATTGGATTACACGCTGTTCGTCTACGAGAAGTCAAGGCTGAACCTAGTCGATCGGTCATCATTATAATGTCTGAGGGTGTCTTCTATGTGTAAATCAATGACTTGATGATCTTTGTCTTGCTTTTACACCGGTTTACAGGTCTCAAAAAGTGCCTATATGGATACTGCAATCAATCAACCAAGCAGGCAAACATATATTTATCGCTTTTTCAGAGGGAGGGAGGGAGGGAGGGCACATATTTGACAAAAGAAAAAACCTCTGATAAAAAGAATGGATATTAAATTCAGTTTCTTTTCATCATGAGGGAACGTCGGCATGAATTCTCTATGGTACAAATTAGGCTATACCCCATTGGCTATACCAAGTGGTTTTAAAGAAAGTTTTCCATTTTTAAAACTGATAATCGTTATTGTGGTATACGTGGTCGAGACATTATATTATGTGCCTGCATCAAGAAGAAACAAATAGTTTACGAAATCTGTGACCTAGACCACTCTCTCTTTCTATCTCTTTAATAGGTGTTTATTACATTTTCTCGTAACTCTCGCCTCTCCAATTTGATATTTCTCTTATATATTATATACTAATTGTGCCCGTGATAGGGTTTTCCAGATTTTGCAAAAAAAGAAGTCTTCTTCAGTCTTCACGTTGTAGCAGAAGGAAACTTTAATACGAAAAACAGAGGTCACGTGCAATTTTGTTTGAAATTGCAACTCACATATTATAAGGATGCGATAGTGTACAATTATGACGATTTTCGATATGTATATATATATCTCTTCAGGAAATAGAGCCTGAATCGCAATTTTTGAGTTTGAATTGTTGTTCCACATATTTACTATATGTGTGTACTTAATGAACACTTGGCATGCTTGGGATATGTCAGATTTGGTTTTTGTATGTACCCCCGTGCTCCATCCGCCCAAATCCACCAATATAATTATCATGATTGATTACAGAATAGGGTTGATCCTCAGGGACATAACCAAGCTCTTACAATAATGAAACAAACATTATCACGGGCAATATTTTCACGAATTCGTAATCATCATTAAGAAACCATCACGCACTCGGGAAGGTATGTTCATGTGTTTTCATTCCTCTCCTCTGTTATCACGGCAAGCAAGGTCTTGCTTGTCGGTATAAAACAAACCAGTAGACTTTGGACAAATAACTAAACAGAACGAGTTCCTTGGTTACCTCAGGGAAAATCGATTGCTCTTTTGCGCCACTTAATGACATCACCGTTTGGTAAATGAAGGTCGACCGAATATACCTCTCACGAATCATCTGACTAGAATGAATCTAGATGTTGGTGAACTGACAGAGAGAGAAAGTTGTACCGTCCATTTTTTAAAATAAAAGATTAAAGAACATGACATAAGTGATTGGTTTTATTCAATAGTTGAAATTGATGGCGACGAGGCGTAAACGATGAATATTTTATATCCATTCATCAGCCTACAGGGGACGGCTATAAATCTTACGTAGGTAAAACATGCTTCCATAATTTGTAAATATTACAAAAAACGAATGATTGCTGTTAAGCTTAGTTCTAATTTCGAAATAGGATGATTCATTTCACTTACTTGATATTTAAAAAAAATCTATTAATTTCTTCTTTCATGGCCTCCAAGATGGAGAGGGGATGGGGAGGGGGCTATACACCAGCTCCCCCTATGTGAGATATGATCATGGTGATATTGATTATTGCCATTCTTATTACTGTCTTGAATAGAATATAAATATTATTTTAAAAGACATTCTATCAACATTTATACCAAATATTACGCGATGAAACTGTATGATTATGGACAAGCCATTAAAAACATAAATCATTACAAACCCGGCCTGCCTGTGTGTTTCCAAATTTCGAAACAATACGATAAATATATAATTTTTCAACTCTCGTCACATTCAAAATAGTCTTTCAAAACTATAAGTTCGTGTCAAAACAAATAAAAATTCATTGAAGATATGGTCAATGGTAATTAACACAACTTACTTTTATTGCTTATAGTCAAATATGTCATCGGATGGTTTCACTTAAACTATGATAGGCTTTCTATGCCTTTCTTATAGATCCAGGGGGGTGTTTCACAAAGACTAAGATCGACTTTAAGTTGGACTTAAGTATAACAGGCCGTTCGTGCCATTGTTTTCTCTCATCATTTACTGGCATTGGTCTCTCACGGGACGTACAAATCGTGGTCTCAAATCTACAGAGTTTACATTTTTTGATAGTTCATTATTGAAGGAAAAAATGTTATCTAACGATTATAATTTAGAGACCAATGGGGATAGCAACCAATGGCACGAACGGCCTGTTATACTTAAGTCCAACTTAAAGTCGATCTTAGTCTTTGTGAAACACCCCCAGGGAGGGTCCTCCGGTATTTCTCAATCACTTGTCAACCCTTAGTTAGACTTTTGACATTTCTGCGAATTCTGATGACAATCACTTGATTTCCATCATGATCATTTTGCGATTAAAATTGACTGGGACGGAAAGAGTATACCAAAAAGCAAACACCATTACACGCCTTTGGTTCTGATTAATTGCCATTTTACTGCATTTCTTTGTTCACCGCCTGGGGCTCACCTATCTATAGATATACAATTGGCAATATTTTGAGCACTAACGATGATGAATGTATCGAGTCGCGAAGAGCGGGTCCATGTCCACTTAGGGGCACTTCGAGAGAAGAAAAAAAAATGTATTTACTTTGGGGGTTATCAAAATATAACCCTAAAGGGGTTGCCTGGATGTGATATGGACGAGAAGAGAATTGTACATTTTGGAGATATATTTCATCTAATACTTTTATGGGTGATCATTAGCCGAGCCGGCTTACCCCATGCAGAAGAAGAATAAAACAGGAACACTTGAAAATACGTTCAGGACAGGAATTTTATGGACTCTTCTTTCTCTCTCTCTCTCTCTCTCACTCTCTTTATTCCCTATCCCGTTTAATGCATTCTTTTTGTATAATGACCTACTGGTAATTTTTTTCATATACATGTGTATATACTTATGAAAGTATATATATATATATATATATATATATATATATATATATGAATTAAATTCATTCCATTTCTTCTATTCTGAACAGCCTTGTTTTTCGTAAACATGATAGTACCATGTTCACGAAAATTAACATAACCATAAATATTCACCGAATGTTTTAATATAATAACAATTTAACTCTCTCTTTATAAGAAGTCATGGCCACTTTCGTCATGAATCACCGTGATCCGCACTCATCAGACGGCCCAAACAGATACCAATACGCATCGAATTAATTTTTGCTGCATGCTGTTGGTTTGTTCCCTCAGGTTCCCAATGCCGTATTGATTTCCTACAGAACCAGACAATGACGTAGATACAATAAACACTCATTAGTTTGGAATTATGAAATTTCATTGTGATTTCGCAATCAAGTAGTTGAGCGCTTCACCTGCTGCTAAATGAAATTAACCGAATTGCTGTACTTGGAAAGTGCATAATAAGTTCACGCGAGAATAAACAATACGGCAATGGAGAAAAATTACTATTGATTTGCCAAAAGATCATATCAGGGAATTCACGTAGGCCTACTTTTGTTTTATTATTGTGATGAATATTGTGAAAACAAATTTCAAAATTCCGAGTTCATGTAGACTATTCAAATTGTCCGTTTGAGATTTGAATCATTTGTAGCTAATCATTTTGAAAGTTTAAACTTCTTCTATACAGGTCTTTAATGATAAAGGTTTTCACAGCATTACTCAAACACTTCGCTTTCTATACCACTATTGGCGTAGCGTGAGTCCATCCATTGAGGGGCACTGGATCGATGGGGGGCACCGCTCTTACTCGGTAAATGAAATGCGAATTTTCTTGGCCACTGATTGTGGGTGCAGAAGGTGGTCCGAACGTCTACTTTGCTCGTCCTTTCTCCCTTCTCTTTTCCCCTTTCCTTGCCTTTTCTTTCTTTTTATTTTTTCACCACTCAATTGGGGGGTGGGGGAGGGGGGCACGTGCCCCTTACCCTGTAGCTACGCCACTGTATAACCCAAACATTAAATATGAAGACAGTATAAGACGAAATTATAGGATTAATCCGACCATTGAATATGATTTAATACCTTCACTGGATTGATTTAAAAATCGATTTGTACAACATTACCATGGTGAAGACTTGTGTAATGATGCTAAACACACCTGAAGTTTGTTACACTGTTTTAATCACTCCCTACTTTTCTTTCTGCTTTATACTCGTTCTCCTTCCTATTTAAAGTAATCAGGCAACTCGGGCTCTCTGTACTCGTTCATATCATAGGCCTAACAAAAGAACGTTGATTAGGTCCTTGTACTAACAATCCAAAACATAACAATACTTTACCATATATTAATTTTGTTATCGTTTTTATCCTCCTCATATCTACATGCACCGTCGCACATTTTAATTAGGCTTTAACTTGGTAATGACGACAGTTATCTCCATGGCGTTGACTGGAATTAAACGAACAAATATTTTATCCAACACTACTTTACTTCCGTACTTCAAATTGTACGTTAATGATTTGCATTGCAGCGAAATTAAGTAATCATTGTCAGCACTTTTATTTCGACACTGATGTAAAATGCTTAAAACTCAAGATATTTGATATAAAATAAACCTATTTACTGAATTAGTAATAACTATTTAAAAACCTACCATTTATAATCGGTCACTCTAGCTGGATGATAACATCACTTTAATGAACAAAAAGAGAGCGTTTACGGTTTTTATTTTTCTTCTCTTGCATATTCATTTTTAAGCCCCATGGGAGAATAAACGAGTAACTGTTAAAGGTGTCAAAATAAATTATTTCGAACCTCACTGACAATTGTCATGGTTTTAACACGGGCAGCTCTCATTCCTTTCCGAAAAAGAAAAAGAAATGTCTTGGTATCTAACAGAAGGTGAACGTGCTATTTTTTTGATTGACCTAAATGAACAATAAAGAATATAAAGTCATTCCAATATATAGTATTCATCATCTCACCATATATACATTATAGCTTTTAATGACAAACACCCTCTCCTTACTTAATGACCACGTTCTCTTGCATTTTATCAGTTTAGTAAGACCGGTGCCGCCCCTTCCCCATGCCCCATCAATTGCAAGACCCGTGTACGTGATGGACGTGATGGACGTGATGCCGTAGGGGTGTCGTGGTCGAGTGGATACGTCACCGGACTGTCGATCACAAAGTCCGCGGTTCGAGTCCCGCCGCGGCACTAATATCCTTTGGCAAGACATTGATCTACATTTGCCACTCTCCACCCAGGTGTTAAATGGGTACCCGGTAGGATGCGAAAGCCAAAGTATATAGTATGCTTAGCAATTAGAGCCTGGTAGCTCTTGCTGGAATGCTCCCCAGGGAGTGGAAAAAGTGCATACATTGTGTGCGGGCAAGCCAGAATCCGATGACCGGGGTAATAACAATCTTTAAAGCGCTTAGAAACTCGGACATTGCCGACGTATTAAGCGCTATATAAGCACAATATTATTATTATGCCAATAACGGTAACAGAAAGGGAAAGGAGAGAAAGAGAGGAGGTGTGGGGAGGGGGAGAAGTGCAAAACTGTTGGATTTAATATCACCATATAGCAAAAATGCACCAATTAGACTCTGGATAAGAGGCCTCTATTTTAAAAAGAGGTCCAATCAAGCATCCCAGATTCCGAGGAGGTAGCAATTATATTCCATTCCGCCAAACTAACTGTGAACTCCAAAGTGATATCAACCGACAAAATTCGAGGTACCGTAATTTTGTTGTCGTTCTGTAGGCCTAGTTGGTCTGGTGTCGTCGGTTTCGTCGGTGTGCCTAAACTAACCTACCCCTGTCAGACCAACAAGACTGGCATTGGATCGATAACATACCGAACAAAACGTCCCGAATGAACAGAACAGGTCGGTTTGCATGCATGGAATCTTTATGGAACAGTGGCGTATCTATAGACCTTGGCCTCAAGAGGGGCAAACATCCTATAGTACTTTCAGCCAGGATACCACTTTGGGGGATCCCCGTGTTTGTGTTTCAGGAGAAGGGAGAGAGTTATCCTCTGAAATTAAGTATTGGAGAATATTTTGTTTTCTTCTTATCCTAAAGCGAGGTTTTTATTTCCATAATTTCAATACATATTTACATTAATTACTCAATGATTGAGTGAAACATAACATTGGCTAAAAATTAAAGTATATTCATCAATTATTCCAGCTTAACATTATTCTCTTTGTTAACACATTCATACCTTAAAAACAATCTTAGCAACGCCTTGAATTAAAAAACAAAGCATGTGGGTAAATAACAGAACCATTGACAATCTTTTTAACGTAAAAGTATTGGGGGATATATCTTTGATAAAGTGTCTAGATTTCGTGTGTTTCCATACGAAATTGACTTTAACATAATTATTGTTAAACATGTTAAGTTTGGGTATATACACGTGTAAGGGCTGTATTACATTGCCTTGGTCAGAAATCTGTCAGGAAGGGCAAATCCCCCATTGTCCCTCCTTCAAGTACGCTAGTGATGTGGAGTCGATCTCGTTAGTGTGACTGGGTAGAGTATAAGGAAGTAAAACAATGATTCCTTGATTCTAATGTCATCTTATCGTTACGTATAGCATGTCTAGTTGCTTGGAAACGAACATGAAGGAATGTCTGACTTCATGTCTCATATTGTGAAAAAGTCTATATCTCATGAAAAAGAAAAGAGATCGATAGGCCTACAGTCAATATTATACAGTTCTATAAGCCAGCGTTTTTTTAACCTTTTGAAAGGCACGGCACCCTTTTTGGAGAAATTAAAATTTCAGAAGATCTATTTTCCATTACTCTGCATGTACACTTCAAGTGCCATGTAAACACTTACGGACACATTCTGTGTCTAAAATTTGTGAGCGAAAAATACAATGGCAAAAATGGTAAAAGGGATATTATGGCACCTCTTTGACTAATTATGTTGGTATTCAGGCACTTTACTGCCTGAAATCGTACTGTATCTAAATGTTGCAAGAAAGAGCAGCAAGCGTGCAAAAAAAGAAGACACTTAATTGTTAAGTGAAACTTAACTGAACTGAATCATGCCGGAAGTGTGATGCAAATGGATACAAATATTTGATGTCCATATTTCTTACTGCCATGTACGTTTTTTTTTTCCTGAGAGAAGATAAGAGATGCTACACAAATATCCCAAAATGTTGAACAAAATTTGAGAATACTCAACTCACGCACGCTCTCTCTCTCTCTCTTCCTCTCCTCCTCCTTCTCGCAATTCAGTCAATTGATTATACTGATTCAGTCCATATTTTGATGTCAATAATATACTGCTATAGCCGTTTGTGTAATATTACACTACGTCTTTACGTGAATATTTAAGCTTCAATTATGTGTTTAATAATTGTGCTTACATTTCGTTAAACTAAATTATTGTGTGTCTGAGGTCGCGTTGTCTTTTCCTTTAGCTTAGCTAAATCATAATACCACGCTTTATTTTCGAGGCAAGAGAGTAATTAGACCAAAAACACAATATTTCGTTTATTTGTAAACGTAAAGAACTCATTTAAACCATGCAAAAATGACGATATTAAAACTATTCCTCCCCTTCCTGCTCCTCCTTCTCTCCCCCATGCCTCCCAAATTACGATCTTGACATCTGCATGGCTAGCTCTATGTAGAATGTGCTACATTATATATGTCGTTCATATTTCATACCACCAGTCTCGGTATATAATTATGTCTCATTAATTATGATGACTGCAAATGCATGCACCTCGCTGAATATTCACACTCGATGTAATCAAAATATTGGTAACCCCAGTATCAAATCAAGCCATCAATTCCAATACCACTACCACACCGACGAGACCGACAACACTGCGAACAAGATTGACAATACCGCGAATGACCAAGAATCGGTCGGGTTGGAGTCGGTGTGGACGTACGTACCATACGTAAGCGGTTCACTTTAATATAAAATGGGAAATGGGATATCATGAAATCAAATGGTCGAAACTTCAGATTTGGCAAAATAGATTCACCAAATTACATTTATATGAATAAATTTGTCATCTTGATAAAATGCGAGACAGTATTGCAACATGAATTTGATGTTAAAGTAAAATCTCTATAAAAAACGGAACGGAGAGCCAAAACGCACAATTATAATAATTTATCATATTTAGGGACGCCTATTATTTGTTTGCATCGAAAGCTCGGAGGTTTATCAGTCGTCATTCTTCCAGGGCTGGTGTTACTTTTCCAAAAGTCATATAGCTCATAGATTTAAAATAAAATCGTATTCCTTAGAATTTGTTTAAGCGCTTCTTTTCTGACGCTTCTGTATCATTTTTGTGAAGAAGACATTCATAGAACATTCGGAAATGCAATACGATCTTATCAAAGTTTTTCTAATGAAAATTTGAAAATGCAGCAAGTCTTACGTGTATAACGACAAACATTATGGCCCGAATTCACAAAGGAGGTTTACATTTAACCCATGGTTTAAACCCTCATTTACATAACCCATGGTTTAAAATAAGCGCAAATTGAGGCGTACCTTGCCTTGCGCGCGTCTAATATTGGACCTCTGACTTGTGTCGCGCTTATTTTGCGCTTATTTTAAACCATGGGTTATGTAAATGAGGGTATAAACCATGGGTTAAATTTAAACCTCCTTTGTGAATTCGGGCCTATACGTTTTAATGCAATCATGGACACTACTCCCGTAAAAATATTATTTCTATGACAAAATATATAAAATTTAAAAGCAGTAAAAGCCTTTATGCGTTAAAGAACATCCTTTGTGCTTTCTTATTCTTCTTTCCCTATCCTTGTTCTTGTATTTTTATTCCTGTTCTTCTTCTCCTTCTTTTTCTCCTGTTCCTTTTTTTCCTCTTTCTTCATCTTCTCATTCCTTCACTTTTTTCTTCTTCTTCTTGTCCTTCTTTTCCATATGATTTACCAACATTTACAATTTCAACTTTAAACTTCTATACTACTACTCCACAGTATGATCATAATAACAAAAATATCAATTTTTGATGCAGTTTGAAATTGTAATATGCATTATGTTTTTTAATTTATATTTCCAAACGTATTTTAAATGTTTGTAAAAAAAAGTATTTATGTCATTTTAAAAGGAATATTTGTAAACTCATCGCAATTCGGATATGCCGCAATGATGTTTTTCAATAATAAACCAGTTATCCATCATCTATCTCTTGTACATATACAATTGTATAATTTCTGAATTAAATATGTTTTATTTACCTCTAATTCTTCATGATCTTAATTACCGTATGCATACCGCCTGTAATTTTGATATGCAATATGAAAAACAAATCAAACGTATAGTTGATCTGATAAAAGGTTGATTACAAAATGAGACTGAAGGACGATTTACTTACTCAAAATAGAGAGCAGCGACAAAAACATCCGATGTTCCATTTTCACAGCTACAAAAATCACGACTAGACATCAAAAACTCGTTTTAATGTCAATAGAACTTCCAAGTGAAGAGTCCATTACATTATGCCTTGGGTCAATCAAAAAGAAATGTTTGGGTTACAGCAGAGTTTCAGGAATAATAAACAAATTTCGGTTGCAGCTTTCCCCGGAGACTTCTCTCAATATGTAATTGCATTCACATCAAAAGAGAAAAATCAATTTGCTATGCCGTCAAATTTGGAGTTAGAAATCAATCGATGAATGTCATTTTCAAATTGGAGTCCAAGTTCAAGCATCAGTTGTTATTGTGCATGGAGAAAAAATATGAAAATAGGTGTTGTGCTCTGGCTGGCATCATTTGTGAAGAGTGATCAATAGTTGAACAGACGGTCGCTTTAGTTTACCGTCCCGTAAACTAGCGTTTGGCGGGAATGAAAAATCGGCCGGGCATCCGCCGTCATCCCGCATCCGCACGTCAATTTTACTCTACTTCGCCAACAAAATTGTTTCGCGCTCACCTTCTCTCTCTCTCTCTCTCTCTCCTCTGTCATTTTGTCCCCGCTTCTTCTTTTGGCTCGATCTCTCCTCCTCTTCTCCCGTCTCCTGTCCATTCTCTCTTTCTCTTTTAACTTCTCTTTTTCCGAGTGTACTATCTTTATCTCTTCTATTTAAATTGTTTTTCTATGTGGGGTTTCTCTCTCCTCCTGATCCCCACCCCCCTCTCTCTCTCTCTCTCTCTCTCTGTCTTTCTCGATATCAATCCATCATAGCAATGAATACTGTCAATTTGTATCTTTTCCTCATTCCATAACTCCCTTCATCCAGCCGACGATGTCAAGCATTCATGTGTCCATGGTAACGGATAAGGCAGCCATCTTGAAACAATATTGTCATTAAGCTGATGAGTTCGGGATGTATGAGATTGAAATAAAAGTCAATCACTTAATATTATGCCCGCCGTCGTACCCTCAATGAGAACCGAACATTGATTGCACAAAGACTACAAAAACGGGCGTGTCTTCGGCTTTAGTAAAGTATGTCAAGTCATTAGATAACTGGACATTTGCCCTTTGGATTTGTTTTCAATTCTTTTCAATGCGCAGTGCACTGCAACTTAATAGGTAGCTTGTTAAGAAAGTTTCGTCAAATTTTGTTTTCATATTTATGCGTTTTAATATAATATTATATTTGAATAATTTGTATAATATTATTTTGATTTAGGATCTATGAATTCTATTTAATCATATTGGTAATATCAAAACATTTTTAAATGATATTAAGTCTCGGGTCCACATAGCATTTCCCCCCTCCTAACGTCAATAAAACTTGAGCCGTACATTTAGTGGCGCCGGGGAGGGGGCAATACATCCGAGCCCCTAGTTTGCAGGCATGAATCCCTTGTCAGTCATTGTGCGTAAACGTGTCTGCAATATGAGACTATAATATGCTCTGTACTTAAGTCGCTCTTGACACAGCCAGAAAATTAGAGATGTAGAGGCTCCGCCCATATCAAATTAGAGTCTGTACGTGCTTGCAGATATGCAGTATTTTACTAATAAATACACTTTAAAGGGCCCTAAATTGCGTAGGACAACGTCAACTTTTATGAATTAGGCTTTTGATTATGAATAGTGGAATTCAATGAAGCTATTTGCGAGCGAGCGAGCGAGCAACATATTTGGCCGCATTTCTGTTTAAAATTTCTAGACTGGTGTATGTGTATTATTGGTAAAGAATGACAACATCTGTGGATATACAGTGCATTTCTTGAAAAGGGAGACCTAACTTTCTCCAGCAACATCTCTGCAAATAAACATAGCTACATTCATTGTAATACACCATAACAAATTAATTTTTTGTTATCCTCTTTCATATTACACCACATCCATGATGACAGACCCTGGAATCATCGAACTAAAACTATTTTAACCCCACAATGTAAAAATTGTTTTGCGCATGAAGGTGGAATCTATATGCATCAACACAATGAAAGTATTCATTTAACCTCACTCCGCTTTTATTTCCCTCTTAACTTTAAGCTTATTGTCCTGTACATAGAAGGTTATCATATCTCATTCAAGGTTGCAACAAAAAATACTGAAAGATGAATAAAGAAACATAATGAAAAATCACTTATTTTTGCTCTGAGCAAGGCAATTAATTAATGAGCATCATTCTCCATATTTTCATTTATATTATCAATATGTTTCTTTTGTTATTTCGGTAATTAAATTCAAATCTAATCAATCATGATCAAACTGTTACAAGCCGCTTCCCTGTTTTTTTTCTGTTTGCAGAATTCAAACGTACACGTTTTACATGTATGTCAAAGACTGATGACAACTACAAAATATTTCATACTTGTCAGATTTTTACCTCTGACATTTTACCATGCACTTTAAAATCTAGGAACAATAGATGTAAAATGACAGTTCTGATTCACACACTCAATAAAGGCACTTAAAATTGTATATTTTATAGCGACGTAGGATATATCTCGGTCAAGAACAATCACAGTCAAAATGAATACTTGGATTTTTAAATATTTAAATCCTGCCTACCTGTGCCATCTGTGATGGTGAATAAATCTTTGGCAAGACATTGATCTACATTTGCCACGCTCGACCCAGGTGAGGTAAATGGGTATCTGGCAGGAATTAATTCCTTGAAATGCTAGAGCGCCATATTGGCAGCCCTGCTTATGCCGTGGAGCGCCAGGATCGAGTGTCAAGTCTGATAGACATGACCGCTATACAAGAACCCTCTATTATCATTATTATTATACATACATGCAGGGCTTTCTTGAAAAGCAGATCCATTGGCCTCCAGTGGAACTGAATGAAACTACCCTGTTGAAAGAAATCATGAATAAATAAATAAATAAATATATATATATATACATATACCAGTTTACTTCATCCACATTCAAGCTTTATAACACATTCCAGTACGTGTATAATATCTTACATGATAAAAATGCCATTAGTTTCACGTATCAGTTTTCTCTCTTAATTTGGTCCGATTTACTCACACGGTAGCTGCACCAGTTTGAATACCGCTCTTCCTGCGGGATCTGTAATGACTAATGTAGATACTCAAGCATTCCCAGGTACCCACTAATCGCACATTCGTAGAGAGGGCCGAATGTGGGCAAAAAAACTTTGTCCGGGGATGAAAAGACCGATTAAAAAAAAAAATAATAAATAGACATTGAATTCGTCACGGTGACGAATTAGATGATCTGCCGCTTTGATCAAGACATAACACATGTAGAAATTCAATGGGAGATTTGGTCTTTAAAAAATATCACGTGCTCCACTCATATAAGCCTATGTACAAGCTCATTTAGTAATCGAGAATGTAGAACAGTAGAAATGATTGTGCTGACTATATTGTTCGGTACAACCCTGTGCATATGTATTGTGTGTATGCCAAACCGTAAGGGATTTGCATGTTTAGAAGCAAAAATATGAATGAAATGTAAAGGAAGATGAAGAGAATGGAGGAAGAACCATTGCAAAAGAGAGAAGACAAAATTGTGGACACTCACGGATCGAACCCTGTTCGCTTGAATGGGAGGCAAGTGCTTTTACCAATATACCAAAATATTTCCAAAAGACTTAACATGCAAAACTGAAAAACGGCCTTGTCATAGTCGCAACTTCAGCTTTCAATTGAAAATTTCGACATGATCCCGACATCCGACCAAAAAACAGAAGGCATATTACCCGTAGCCCATAGTCTCAGCTATAACATACCCAGATTTGGGAGAAAATAGAGCAAAAACAACCGAGATACTGCTCAAAGAACAATGTCATGCAGATTAACGATGTGAACGATATTCACCTTCCATAGGCATAACACGCAAATTAAGAAAATTCTGACATGTCGCCTTCAATCGAAATGTTAACTATGATGACGTCATCAAAAAGAAAAATGGTGTAATTGAATTGTAGAGCATTGTCTCAGCTACAGCATGTCAACATTTTAAAGAAAAATCAACAATCTATGAGTGCGATATTGTCAAATGAATATAAAAATTCGGACGTCATTTTTTGAAAATCATTTTTGTTTATTTCATATGCAAATATGATGACGGCGCGACTGATTTACCCCCAATTTTATTCATGAATTCCAATCTACAACTTATAGGCTTTCAGAAAATGAAAAAAAAATGGGGGGTCTCCAGCCTTTCTGACGAGCTATGGCGGATTCAAGATAGGAATGTTTTTACCACTTTTTACATTATATTGCCCATTGACGAGCGCACGAATTTGAAGCATTATGGAATGTCGAGAATGACTGTAAATTGTTGGAAATTGTCAAGAATAGTGTCAGAAAGACAAACCATGCGAAAAAACGTCGTTTTTACGTTCTGTACGTGCTGCGCTTACGCACGGAAATTTTGAAATGCTTGAAATGTTCTGAATCTTACTCAAGTTTTATTTAATTAAAAAATGATTTTGAGCATTTTTAAATTTTGACGCGCGAATTATGTTGACGTAATATGTTTACCCATGACCTGAAATTTATGCATATCAGATGTCATTCAGAAATGACAATGTATGAATGAAATATGGCCAATATTAAAAAATAACAAAATGGCGCCTAGATGACGTCATGCATCAGTAATTTAAAAAAATCTCTTCGTTAGGCACAATAACCGTACTTATGCCGCATGCCATGAAAGTTTCATGGTCAGTCAGCATGCCATTCATGAGATATCCACGTAACAAAATTCATACAGGAGTAAAAGAAAAAAAATTCTGACGAAATCAATAGGTGATCTGCCACGCTTCGCGGCAGATCACCTAAAAATACAACATGTAATAATAACACACTCATCTTATCGTATATCCCAACTCACTTCCTGAAATGCAGGAGAGTAAATACAAATACACGTAGATTCAAAATTTCTTAAAGCATTAACTTGGAACTATATTCTAGTATCATCTGCAATGGAAACCATAACTCCATTTTAAAAACATAAACAATTTATCATAATTAACCAATCACAACGTGGGTAAGAAAATTCTGCATGCTTTGTCTGTTAAAATGAATAAATTACATCAAATACCTCTATATAGACCATTTTCGTAATATAACAAAATATAATGCATACGTCTTTGTGAAGTTCCTCGAAACGAATTATTTTTTTCATCTGTTACAAATAATTGTATTTCAAAAGTCAGAATGCGAACTGCATACACTAGTTGCTGGCAGGTAGGACAAACATGATTATTGAAATACAATTATTCATTATAGGTGAATGACATATTTGAGGCACTTCACAAAGACGGACAGGGTGTATGTGCATTTGTATTACATTTGGTTACATTACGATAATGGTCTATATCTATAATAACGTGTCAATTCAATGATGAAATTTAACTTTTCAAACATGTATGGTCAGACAAATATTCTAACTTGTCAATGAAATTTTGTAGTAAAGATATTATGATTAGTATTTAGAGTAAATCAAAGCTTTTATGAACTCCAGTGTCCTTTCTTGCACGCCCAAAGACATCCTTCATTTTGTATTTATAACTTATAGAATTACACATGTA
>CP137674.1:28152166-28238655 GCA_037976565.1 Mesocentrotus franciscanus | reverse complement strand
CATGTACAATGCTGATGAATGCTTTCTGGTGATCTAATACCTGTAGAACCAAGTTGAATAGAACCAAGTTGAATAGAACCAAGTTTGGGGAAAACTGTTACAATTGGAAGTTTGGAACTCAGTTACCTCTCTGTTCACTGTGAGTTTGCCTACCGTATGTCTGAACAATACACTACCACAAGAAAATCTTTTCTTACAATCAAAACACTAATAAGGCTTTTCACCAGAGTGGTTTCCAACATGTACAGTCAAAATAGAATTTTGTGAAAACAATTTGCAACAGATTGAACACCGATATGGCCTTTCTCCTGAATAGATTATCTTATGTTTCAAGAGGATACTACAATTATGTATTCTGTGTAAACTGCCTCTTGCAAATCAACCATTCACGGAATTCTTTCCTACTGGTACCCACTTCACACGTGGGTGGAGAGTGGCAAATGTAGATTAATGTCTTGCCTAAGGACATTAGTGCCGTGTCAGGGCTTGAACCGCGAACCATGTGATCGGCAGTCTAACAACGTTATCAGTATCACTAGACCATGACACCTCTACATTTCTACGACACTTTTGAAACAGACAGAACACCAATAAATCTTTTCTCCTGTATAGATTTTCAAGATATGACAGATTACTTCTATCGGTATGAAAAACTATCTAATCACAATGAAAACACTGGAAAGGCTTTTCTCCTGTGTATTTGGCTTGTGATGCTCAATAATGATTGATTGCATTTTACATGACAGAGATGAGGCTGTGTTTTTAACATGTATGCTCCGTCTTGCTTGAGGATAGTTTTCCACAATCAAAACTATGATATGGCTTTTTACAGTATGGATAGTTATATTAGACTACTCTTTCAAAGAAACAATTTTCTTCAAACAGAATACTAATATTGATTTCATACAGAATGGGTTTTCATATGCCATTTTAAACTAGACTTCCAAGTGAATTGTTTGCTACAAACTGAACAAAGATATGTCTTTTCTCCTGTATGGGTTCTCATATGCATATCTAACACACTCTTAGTTGATAACCTTTTGTTACAGTAGGAACACTGGAAAAGCTTTTCTCCAGTATGGGTCCTCATGTGTCTTGTTAGATTTGCCTTGACAGAGAATATTCTGTCACAAACAGAGCACTCATAATTAGTATTTCCTCCTGCGTGTTGTGTCTTATCACAGAATTTCAGGTGGTATGTTAGACTTCTCTCCCAAAAAACTGTTTGCTACAAATAGAACACTGAAACTGCTTTATCCCTGAATGGCTTTTCATGTGATCTGACAGTTGACTTCAAGCAAGAACTTCCTATTACAATGAGAACACTGGAATGGTTTTCTCCTGTATGAGATTTCATATGCATATCAAGGTAACCCTTTCTTGAGAACTTTTTGTTACAATCAGAACACTGGAAAGGCTTTTCTCCACTATGGGTCTTCATGTGTCTTCTTAGCTCACTCTTGCATGAGAACATTCCGTTACAAATAGAACACTGATATGACTGATATGACTTTTCCTTCGTATGGGTTTTCATATGCCATTTTAAACTAGACTTCCAAGTGAACTGTCTGCTACAAATTGAACAAAGATATCGCTTTTCTCCTGTATGGGTTTTTATATGCATATCTAGGTAATCCTTCCTTGAGAACTTTTCGTTACAATCAGAACACTGGAAAGGCTTTTCTCCACTATGGGTCCTCATGTGTCTTGTTAGATTTTGCTTGACTGAAAATATTCTGTTACAAACAGAGCACTCATAATTAGTTTTTTCTCCTCTTTGTTGCGTCATATCATGTAATTTCATGTGGTATGTTAGACTTCTCTGCCCCAAAAACTGTTTGCTACAAACAGAACACTGGAAAGACCTTTCTCCCATATGGGTCATCATGTGTTTTGTTAGCGAACTCTTCTGTGAGAATATCATGTTACAATCAGAACACTGGAAAGGCTTTTCTCCACTGTGGGACCCAATGTGTCTTGTTAGCTCACTCTTGAATGAGAACCTTTTGTTACAATCAGGACAATGAAACTTTTTTCCACCATGGGTTTTCATATGGTTTGTTAGACTAGTTTCCGAAGTGAATCGTTTGCTACAAACTGAACAAAGATATGGCTTTTCTCTTGTATTTTCTCCTTCATGGCTTTTCATATGCCTGTTTAGGGTATCCTTTCTTGAGAACCATTTGTTACAATCAGAACACTGGAAAGGCTTTTCTCTACTGTGGGTCCCAATGTGTCTTGTTAGCTCACTCTTGAATAAGAACCTTTTGTTACAATCAGGACAATGAAACTTTTTTCCACCATGGATTTTCATATGGTTTGTTAGCCGAGTCTCCGAAGTGAATCGTTTGCTACAAACTGAACAAGGATATGGCTTTTCTCCTGTATGGGTTCTCATATGCATATCTAGGTAACCCTTTCGTGAGAACCTTCTGTTACAATCAGAACACTGGAAAGGCTTTTCTCCGATATGGGTCCACATGTGTCTTCTTAGCTCACTCTTGCATGAGAAATTGCTGTTACAAACAGAACACTGAGATGACTGATATGGCTTTTTCTTTACATGAGTTTTCATATGATTGGTAAGAGAAGACTTGCTTGGACACACTTTCCCACACTCGGAGCATCGATTTGGATATTCTACATCATGGATTTCAATGTGGCGTGTTAGACTTCTCCTCCACATGAACTGTTCACTACAAACAGAACAATGATATGCCTTTACTCCTGTATGGGATTTCATATGAGATAACAGATAACTTTTTAGCATGAACTTCTTATTACAATGAGAACACTGGAATGGCTTTTCTCTTGTATGGGTTTCTATATGCCTGTTTAAGAAATCCTCAGTAGAGAACCTTTTGTTACAATCAGAACAATGAAAAAGCTTTTCTCCACAACGGGTTTTCATATGACACTTTAGACTAGTCTTCCATATGAATTGTCTGCTACAAATTGAACAAAGATATGTCTTTTCTCCTGTATGGGTTCTCATATGCATATCTAACATAATCTTACTCGATAACCCTTTGTTACAAACAGAACACTGGAAGGGCTTTTCTCCACTATGGGTCCTCATGTGTTTTTTCAGATTTTGCTTGACAGAGAATATTCTGTTACAAACAGAGCACTCATAATTAGTATTTCCTCCTCTGTGTTGTGTCTTATCACAAAATATCAGGTGGTATGTTAGACTTCTCTGCCCCAAAAACTGTTTGCTACAAATAGAACACTGAAACGGCTTTATCCCTGAATGGCTTTTCATATGAGATACCAGATCACTTTTCAGCAAGAACTTGATATTACAATGAGAACACTGGAATGGCTTTTCTCCTGTATGGGATTGCATATGTCTGTTGAGGCCAAACTTACTTGTGAACCTTTTGTTACAATGAGAACACTGAAATTTCTGGAGAGTCTTTTCTCCACTATGGGTCCTACTGTGTGTTTTTAGCGCACTCTTGGATATGAACCTTTTGTTACAATGAGAACACTGGAAAGGCTTTTCTCCACTATGGGTCATACTGTGTGTTGTTAGCTTACTCTTGAATAAGAACTTTTTGTTACAAACAGAACACTGATGCCGCTTTTCTCTTCTGTTAGACATTATGTCTATTGCGCAGTCAGTGTTTGCAACTCTTTCATTACCATCAGAACACTGCATTGCTGATTGACTTTCTCTTTGTTTGTTCATCTCTCCATGTTCAGGCCTATAGGAACACGAAACACCCACTCTGTCCACTGCTGTTGGAGGCTGTTTTTGTGAATCACTTTCTTGAACAGGAACATCAGTTGAACCAGATTTATTAATCATGCTCCTGAAGTCTCTTTGAGGTGAATCACAATTGGTCAATGCTTCAGCATTTGGCAGAACAGTTGAGCTGCCTTTTCTTGAGACTTTAACCTGTGTTTCTGGCTTCATACAACTCCTTTCGCCCATGTCTTCACTATGTCCTGACAGCTGCTGGTTTGATCTTGTTGGATTTCCAACTGAGAAAAAAGGCATTTATTTATTCATTTATTTATTTATATTTAACTTATTTATATTCCTCAATTCACAAATAATGGTATAAATGAATGTCCTGTGCTTAGGAAGGAGTCCAGATGTACTTGTATGCTTCAATATACATATACCGGTATATCTTGATGACTGATAAATTAAATCTACATAAGGCTACAGGAACACATACATTCATGCATCGTGTATTCCCAATGTGTTCCCGATACTAAATGTAATACATGTACTTGGGTATGCATAAAAATCTCTCTTTGTAGATACTTGATGTTATGCTACTATGTTTGTACACTGCCCATGGTGTAAGGATGTAGATGTCTGCAACAAGGTTGCGATTGGTGAAGGCATATCTGAATAAAGCATTTGCAAGATGGCCACCAATGCTTGAACATTGTCTGTAATGAGTATTTATTTATCAGTCCATCTGATCATTCAACATTGGGGCAGCGGTAGGATATAAACTCACGCCATCAAAATGACTGGTGGCCACCAGGTAATCCCCTGCCAATCGCTGCCTCATTACATTGGGGGGCACCAGTCTTTAGGCTACAAGTTCGCCGTTTAAAACCATTTTACAAGTTAAAAAGTTTTGCGTCACCCAAATCCAAAATTCATCAAAGAGGATTTGTTTTCCATTCCTCGTATACATAAACACGTATGGGCACATTTTTTGGTGAGGACTGTGTGTACCTCTTGCCCGAAAAAAAATACTATCAGGATCTGTAATATTGCGAGTGATCGAAGCGAGCTAGCAATAAAAAAAAAGCACAGTTTTATTATGGCAAAAATGTTATTTAGCCATCAATATACACAAGATAAAATATGAAAATATGAAATTATATATTTGGTCATCTTTTAGCCAGGAATCATCCTGTTTTATGAACTTGGCTAGAAGTAAAGCAAACAAGTAAAATAAACAAGACACTTTGTTTGTGGCATAAAAATTTAAAAAATAAGGTTATATTCGGGGCGACATGCTGCCTGAATATCATCTATCATATGGGGATATTCAAGGACCTCTATTTCTAAAACTATCCTGTTTCTCAATTTTGTGAGCAAGCAAGGGAGAAAAAATACACTTTGCTATATCTGATATGTTATTTTCTCATCAAAATACCTAAAGTGATATATTTGAGCATCTTGCGGTTATTGATATATTTTGTTTTCATGAAGATGACGTTATAATATATATTTTTAATATAACTGAATTACCCAAGCGACATCCTGGTTGAAAAACAGCTGTACTAGATGATCAAAATTTGAGGGGGCATATGAATTAGGCCAGAAGGGGATATACCCTTGCCCATTTAGAGTTGGGAATTTTTTGCATTTTAAAGTGAACCACAAGGATATACATTCTTTCTCTGTCTCTTTCCCTATATATCTTCTAACTTTTACGCATATATGTCGGATTACCCCAAAACATTTTCTGATAATCGTTTAATGTGATTTCATTAAAGACTTATGATGTTGTCCCCACATTAATGATTCACATCATATTATAATATTTATAATATATGAGTTTTAATCACTTGACTGGAAATGGAAAGGTTGTGGGTTTAAGCCCAGCATGGTACTTGTGTCCTTGAGCAAGGCATTTTATCTTCTTTGCTCCTCTCCACCCAGGTGCTAAATGGGTACCCAGCAGGATGCGAACATTGTTGTACATGTAGTTGCATCAGCATGTGCCACCAGTAAAAAGGTGACCAGCAGGAATGTTCCCCAGGGAATGGAGAGTGTGCACTGTAATGCCAGAACAGTAATTGAATGCAGTGACCATGGTGATAATAATAATACTGCAAGCGCTTTTGGTCAGTTAATGACAAAGCGCTACATAAGAAACTGGTATTATAATCATTATTATTATTAATGAAGATCAAATAATTTTACCTTGAGGCTCTGCCACGTTACTTGTCTTGATCTCCTCTTCTCCATCCTCTCCTGAAATTTCTTGGCTAAAACTTGCATCCTGACAGCTATTCTGCAGGTTTAGGATATCATCTGTTGAATAATAGTAAGCCCAAATCAGTATTTCGATTTGAATAGAAATGTCAAACAATTTTTACTCATGACAAAATTCCATAATGTAGTTTTTCATAAAATAGTAGAGTAAATACATCAAAATGTAGGTATTTCAGTGACTCCAAGGCTAAGCAAGGCTAGAAAAAAAAAATTAACTTCACATACATGTACATGTATATATCCCAACATCTAATCAGTTTGTCTAACTTCAGTGATGCAAACTGGGAGTTTGTTTTTTTAAAGTTTGAACCATTAGATGAGAATTTGCAACAAAGAGAAAGTGAAACATACAGACAATCCTATATGCCTCCAGCACCACCTTCTGTGGGCAGAGGCATAAACAAACATTGGAGACTGTCAAACAGTATGTCACAGAGACATTTTGAAATTAATGTATGTATAGAGATAATAACTTTTAAAAATTCTTTATTTCATGTCACTCAGCCTTTCACCAATCTGTCTCTATGATTTTTAGGGGGTCATTTCACAAAACCAACTAAAGTACAAGATCAATGACATCTTGACACTGTCGCTCAACTTCAACGCCAAGTGTTTCACAAAACCATCTTTGCGAAGTTGAGTGACAACTTCCTTGTCTCTATTCCAAACGACAAGGCTTTACATATATTTTTCGAACGCCATCCACAGGCAGCAAAAAAAATGAAAAATGAAAATATATTTCAAAACTTATTTCTTGATCGCTCCCATTTTACTGATTTATTTTATATATTTTTAGATGTCATCAGTAACACATGGTTTCATGCAAATTAGATGTTTTTATCATTTGTGATACCACTCTCTTAAATATTAACTTTTTCAATCATTTCAAGTGAAATTAAGCCTCATAATCTCTTGGGAATTCGGGATAAAATCTGATGGAATGTGATGAAGACTATATTCGTTTCTAAAGCCGATAGTATCAAAATCTCAAATTTGTCGCTTCTCATGGTTTGGCTGTCCACTTCTACATCTCCGTAGGTCGCGGACAAAGATATGACTGTCATGGAGTTGGTTTTGTGAAACTATGCCCTGCTTTCCATCAAATATTTACTAAAGTTGGATTGCCCTTGAAAATGGCATAATCGTCATCCGAATTATTGACTTGAGATGTAATCTTTCAGAAGAGTTAAGAGCCTTGTGGCAATACCATGTATTCTTGATGGGTCTCTGGTCATCTCGACTTTCTCATCTTCTGTATTCTCTATCTTTAAGAAGAAGACCTGGTAGCCTGCATCTACATCAGGCAGGGGCTCTTCAAGAACCCGTTTCTTTATTTCGCTCATCTTGGTATCCTGTCTCCAATCCCTCTTTATCCTGAATAAAAACACACATTACAAAATAAAAAGCATTAAAAGCCTGCTGGTTCATTTTGACTTTGCAGACCATGCAAGCATGTGATTGAGGGGAATATTAATTTCTTTAGAAATACAATCGTTTCCAGGAAATATTTACCTGATTCTAGAATTCTTGTTTTTAGTATATCATCTGTAAACTCTTGAGCATGAACTTCGGACTTGTTCCTTTTACGTGTCAATTTTCTAAGCTTTTTTGGAGTATTTTCCTAAAAATGAAGACATTATAATATACATTTTCTCACAGGTTTTATGGCAAACCGCTGCACAATATAAGTGCATACCAGTGGCGGGTTTACGGTAGGCGCGCGCGCTTGAGTGAAGTTAGCGATCGTAATGATGATCATCAATTCATAATGTGAACTACTTGGAATTCAGATGAATAATTATTTAATGAGGATATGATCAGATGAGATCAGGTAAGATCAGGTAAGATCAGGTAAGAAAGATAACAACTATTATATCATTGTATGGCCACCCAGCATCATCATCATATAGTATGATATAGTCAGGGGCGGCGATCCCGGGGGTCGTCCCCTCCATTTTAGGGGATCATCCCCCCGGAAAATTTGAAAAAATGTATAGCAAATACCGACTAAAGACTGCAACACACTTTTAGGCTCTGGAGGGCCCAAGAGTGCAGCGTTTAGACAAATAAAAATGTATGCTCCCTCACAAATATCCTCCAAAATGTACAAGTAAATATTGTAGAAAAAATAAAAAATAAATTGTAGAAAAAAGTATATTGCTTGTTTTTGTACTATAGTTTTGCTAAGGAATGTAATTTTTTAATACAACAAAACTTCAAAAGCCTATGAGGGGGTAGTCACTTCCGTCACCTTCACCCCTCTCATACTGGGTACTGATGGGGGCTTAGGGGCAGTTACCCCCCCCCTAAATAAAATTCAAACGTGGTTCATTTCTAATTCGATACCAGTGATTCACAAATGTTGCTGAAATGGCATGATTTTTCCCTGAGCTTCTGGGGGCTCTGCCCCCTGGACCCCACAAAGGGCCCTAAGGCGGGCCCCTGGTTGCTCATCTGACCGTAATTAAATGCCTAAAACCCCTGAGCTTCCGGGGGCTCTGCCCCCTGGACCCCACTCAAATAAGGTATAAAAATATGCTCATCTGACCGTAATTAAATGCCTAAAACCCCTGAGCCTAGGCCCGACATCATTAAATATAAACTGCCAGGGCTGTCAAATTCCCTATGCCACGAATGCGGAGCCCCTTAACCCCCTCCGGGGCTTTGCACCTGGACCCCACGCCAATTTACGCTCCACTTGCCTTTTTTGCTTATTTTGCTTATTAAGCCACTGCTCCCTCGACCTCGTCCCTCATATTTCGTCCCCCGGTCATGAAAAGAAATCGCCGCCCCTGGATACAGTCATACACCATCGGCATGGATTGTTTCAGTGGATACCGTACTACTACTACTAGTACTACTACTAGTAGTAGTAGTACTACTACTAGTACTACTACTAGTAGTAGTAGTACTATACAGTCCAGACGGTACCAAGCTCTAGCTCCTGACAGTAGTGACAGAGTTCTCGGTGGTCATGCAGGCGCGGCCCGTTGGTTGCAGCAAGTGCAGCTGCAGTGTCAGCGCGCGATTGATCGCATGTCACTCACAAAGTCACAGTCTGACAACAACAGGCGACATCAGATTCATCAGACGACATTAAAAAAGTCCATGTGCGGAACACAAGGACAGAAAAGTGGTTATGGTCTTACCATACCGTAATATATTCCGGAGACAACCCTTTGGCTTTACTATTACTAGTGATCATGATCAGCTTAGCTTTCACGGTTTACGCAAGTATCACTTATGGAACGCGAAGGGGACAACAATTTCACGGTTAAATTCTACCCAGATATTCAGTAAAAATGAAAGAAACGGGTCAGTGAAAGTTTGAGCGAAAACCAATAAAATATGAGAGTTATGATTTTTTTAATTGGCAACTCTGTGACGTATATCTTGCGAGACTGTCAGTCTTGCGAGCTCCTCTCCCATTTGCAGTGGACCTATAAAAACTTTTTAAATCTATATTTTCACCTAAGAACATTTTCAAAATTATTGCAAACACGTTTGATAATAATCCTGTATAAAACAAATCTATTCCGTCATCAATAACTAAGAAAATAAAAGTTTAAGATATTTTCTTTACAGATTGAGAGCAAATTAATTGGAGAGTAGCACGCATGACATGTCCTGGTGTTGCAAATTTGTTGTTTTTTTTTTACTATATTGACAACTTTTGTTTTAAAGTCATATTTTTCCTACATCATTAATTTTGCTCGAATATTTTTCTGCTTTTAAAGCAAGTCATAAAACTGAATACTAATCCGGGTGATTGACAACACCTGTTATTGGGTAGATACCCGAACTGTGCCAATTTCCCCATGACATCGAGAGCCCACTTTTGTCTTTGTCTTACTGTAATCATGCGAGGTGTACTTCCTTTTTTGATGGGATAAGTCTGCGACATAATGCTAATCATGCTGCCCCATTATCGTTACATTTGTGCCCCAAATGAACCAATTAAAGCAGGTGTGGCGGCGCGTCTTCTATAGTGGGGGGGGGGGGCCAACCAAAAAGGTAACTTTCCGGAGAAAAAAAGGGGCACATACAAAGAGAAACTTCTCTCTCTCTCTCTCTCTCTCTTTCTCTCTTTCTCTGTCTCTCTCTCTGTCTCTCTCTCTCTCTAGTATATATATAAAGCAATTTTTTTTAAACGGCTGCATGAATGCAATCAGACTTCAAACATATATGACAATTAGAAAAAGAAAAATATATTATTTCGGAATATAGGCCTATCCCTGGATGCCATGCAAGCAACATTTTCACATAATTTATTGGCCTTTATATTCTGGAATAGGAACAAGTAAATTGCAAAATAAAACAACAAAAAGAAATGGACGACAATAAATATGGTCTGATGAATTGAACCGATTTACACCTGATAACACTAAGTGAATTAGTAAATATATATATTTATATTTATATAGGCCTATATATTATCAATGAACCATAGCAAAATTTTACCCGTATGAATTTCAATTTATTAACGAAACGACTGCATCACTTATAATCATTACATAAAGTATGAACATGTTCATAATTGTTGTTGCGGAGTGTAATTATATTTTACAATGTAGTATGTCGATATGAAGTAAGTTTTAAGGCACACTATTTAATAAATCGCTATGACATTTTTAATTTTTTGTAAGTTATCACAATGATGAAATTGTTTTATTCAAAATCATTAATAAATACATATATTACAGAGTTTTATCATCCAGGATGTTTGTGTAAAGAATCTAATCTTATGCGATCATTAAAAAAAAGTATAAATATATGATAACAAATGAACAAAATTTAATAAAGATAGATATTATTATGGATATAAAGAAATATCATTTATATCATGATGAATATTATACAAATATACACTGTCTTGAGAGGTTCTGGTTGAAACTATGCGAAGAGGTGACTCCAATAGTACTATTTGCTGAGGGGCGCAGCCCCGAAGCAAATGGTACTTTTGGAGTCACCGAGGCCCATAGTTTTAACGAGTACCTCGAAAAGAAGGCATGGTATATTTGTTTTAGATCCTGCATTAAAAAATTTCTCTTAAAAAAACAAAAACAAAAACAAAAACAATTTTGGGGAAAAATTTTATCAAAATTTCAAAAATCTGAAAAAATTACACTTTTTATTAAAAAAAGAAACAAAATTAAAAAATGATTAGATTTTTAAAAAATAAAAAAATTTGTCAGCCCCCAAATAGTACTCTCATATAGTACTTTTTCAGAGCAACATTCAAATAGTTGAAATATTTCTGGTCACGTGACGAGCTCTCAACCACTCAAAAACCAATAAATTTTTGATGCAGGATAAAATATCTTTTATATACCTCTCTTTAGTATGTTGAATAAATCTATTCATCTGATTGGTCGAAATTGGAGTCGTGGTTTTAGCCATGCCCGCAAAGAAACGAACTATGCAAGTTGCCCCGGGTAACGGGCAATAGTTAATGTTAAAGATGCCCGTTGCACCGGCTTACGGGCCGCACAGTTAAATTTTGCTGAGATCCCCATTGGTAATACGTGTAAAAAGTTTCTTTGTGCGAGCGCGGATACCAAACAGTGTGTGTGCGATTTAGTCGCTTATAGTGTGTGCGATTCCAGAATGATCGTAACATTCAGGCAACTTTCCAGCGAAGATTAACAAACAGTGTCTCATATTTTGTTTTAACACAAGCCCCCAGGCGCGGATCCAGGATTTCTTAGGGGGCATATTTGAAATTGTGCGAGCCATATATTGGTACGTAATGGTGACCACTAAAGTAGCTAGTGGCGTCGGAGCAAAATCGTTTTTTTTTTGGGGGCAAAAAAATCCGCATCACCACGACTCTTACATGGAGGCCCTGCTGAACGTTTTTCAAAGTGGGTGGGGGAGGCTAAAGTATCTACGATCAGGTAGAGCGTAGCGTAAATTGGCGTGGGGTCTAGGGGAAAAGCCCCGGCGGGGGTCAAGGGGCGGGGCCTCTGAAGCTCAGGGCGTATGGGCATTTAATTACGGTCAGATGAGCATCCAGGGCCCGCCTTAAGGCCCTAGGTGGGGTCCAAGGGGCAGAGCCCCCGGAAGCTCAAGGGTTTTAGGCATTTAATTACGGTCAGATGAGCTTATTTTGATACCTTATTTGTGACATTGGCAGGTCACTAATTGGCGTGGGCTCCCTTTTCCCTTCCCTTCCTTCTCTCTTTTAAGTTTGCTGGGGTAGAGAGCAAAAAAATATATATATTTTGACACCCGAAAAAAAAATTTCACTCCGGGAAGGGTACTTTTTTTTCCACCAACACCCTTGGTCGCCAGGGTAGTGAGCAAAATGTTTTTGGGGCACCCGAAAAAAATTCCTACGGAAGGGTTATTTTTTCCACCGCCACCCCTTGGGCGCCAGGGGAGGGGGCCCAACTTGTTTTTTTTCCAAAAAAGGGTGTTTTTTACCTGTTTTTTTGCTAGGGGAGGGGGCCTGGATCCGCCACTGATAAGTATAAGTATAAGTATAAGTATAAGTATAATCATTTATTATCCATATCAGGAAATTTGGTATTATTCTAATAATTTCATTTAAGATGCCAAAATTCCACGAATGCCATGGATCAACTTACCCCATGACTGGGGTAAATTGATCCATTTTTGGCGGTCCACTAGACACATTTAAAATGAGTTGCTTCACAGGTGATCGAGGAAAAGAGAGAATGGTAGTTGTGCTACGTACATTACTGTATTTACAGTAACCCATAACTGTATATTGGTAGTACGTACGGAGCCAAAATGTAAAAACTGGCTCATCTTACCTATAGCTAGCTAGCTCACTTCCCCTACTTTTCGCGTGACAAAGTCCGGCCCGAGAATTCTAAAAAAGGGGGTGTATTTGACTTTTCACCCGGAGATTTCTTTTAAAAGGGGGTGTTTTTTTTTCTCTCTCTCTCTTTGGATTCCTGAGAAATTAAAAGGGTGTTTTTTTTTTTCTCTCTCTCTCTTAGGACTCCTCTTAGGAAATTTAAAAAGGGGGTTATGAACTATCTTGAATATCATAGATATGGGGGTACATTGCGCAGTGTTTCGGATTAGGGGGTCTCCAAGGCAGGAAAAGTCCGCGAAAGGTGGGTTCAGCAATGTTGGCAGTCCTGAGATAGGGGGTGCTTTCAAAAGGAGGGAACAAGCATACGCTGAGTGGGGGGTAACCAATCTTTACTCAAGAAAAGGATAAGGCAAGAATTCTGAGAGATTTTTGTGTGAATTCGGTGTATAAAGATATATGGACTGCTTTAATATATTCGAGGCATAGCTGTTTCTATACTGGCTCTCGGCGTCATATAGCAGGATGTAACGTCCCCGAGAGCCTACTATAGAAACAGCTTTGCCTCCCATAGCAGTCAATATATCTATATTATTATTGTTAGTAGCAAATAAGCTCTAAGACAAAACAAGATTTCTAGATGCAACTTTTCTAATAATTTCCACGATGTCGGCTCGAAGTGGTGTGCGAATAAAATCAACTCAGTCCAAAGAGTATAGGCCTATACATTCGACATCGGGCTTTCCATAATTGTGATCAGACAGCCCCTGGCGCCTTGCAACATTTCCTGAAGCAGCAGAAGCAACAGCAGCAGAGGACGGTGATGAGGAAGACGATGCCGACGAAGACTCCGATGATGATGAGCCATATGTTGGTGATGCTGTACGGTGTCTTACAACAGGATGATGTCGAGCAGCATGGTGCCGGGCAGGTGTTATTATGTACGGAGCATTCATCATTGATCGTCGGGCAACAATCCGCGGGACAGTCCTCGTGGGATTCGGTGGCGACGTCGCAGCGACTGTCGCCACAGAACGGTGCGTTGAAAGACGACCTATAGGGATCGAGAGAAACACTCATTTTAAAGAGAAGGTTGAGTTCTGGTAAAGATGTAGTTAAAGATGAAAAATTATTTGTGAGCTTTGCATGGGTTGTACGACACTTTCTACTGCGACAATTAAATATTGCTCCGCGTCAATATCTTTTTTTTTACGATCTAAACTTCAATTTAATTTAATTGAAATTGATCTTTATTTCATTCATCATAAAAACATATGAAATACAAAACATAGTGTACAAGTTAAAGAAAAATATTTACAATAGAATACAACAACAACAAAAATGTCATATGAATGTGGAGAGAGCTAGGAAAGCCAAAGGCTTTAGCCTATTGGTGCTGCCACCGAAACAAAAATACAGTGTATTGTTTTAAAAGGTGATTAAAAAATACTAATACCTAAATAAAGGGGGAAACAAAAACATACAAAACAAAACCTGACCGTGTACAAAATCAATCTGTATTTATATTGTTGGAGTAAAAATGATTTATATCTCCTTTTAAAAGCATTATCATACAAGTTACACCATGTGAGCTGTGCTGCGTCTGATTTACTTGTTATTTTACTGTTTTTGATTGACCCTTCTACTTTATATTCATAACCTGAATGTGGATTGATATGTAACTGTAAGTAAACTTATCTGATCATTGCCTGGATTCAATTAGTGACTGACTTAAGTGTATACTTTGATTTTGATAATATCACTGAAACTCTTCGTTAACGGAAGCCAACTTGTATTGGTCCCACTTACTACTCCAAGTGCTGTTATTTTCTTCCTCTCTACTTGATCACTACCGTTCACTATAAGTATATAGTTATTGTCTCTCTCAATCAACCTGAACCTATACCAACCCGAGTAAGCGGATTATCTATTTATTGAACTACGTGAAAAGCAGGATTATACATTTGAGTCTTGCAGCCTCAACAACCCATCAAAAGGCTAGTCTTTCTTGTGAATACAATGGCTGGTGGAGCTGGAAATCGGAGCATAAAGAATCAACTAAAGGAAGCAATCGTTGATGAAGAGATTCTCTCTATTTTAAAGAAAGCCCTCCTCTAAGCCCTGGATCCCAGATTCCAGGAGATTATAGATCGCCTAGATAAGCAAGATGGGGCTATCTTCGATCTACAAAGTAAAGTTGATAAACTCGAAAATGGGCTTCTAAACCTGCAAAACAAGTACCAAAATTGTGAGGAAAAAATAAAAAAGTTGGAATCATCGATAAACGACCAGGAGCAGTACTCCAGGAGAAACTGCGTACGGGTCTTCGGGGTGCCTGAAAGGGAAGATGAGAACACCAGCCAGATCGTGTGTGACATCGCCACCAACCAGCTTGGAGTGAATCTGGAGATGAGGGACATCGACAGGAGTCATCGTATCGGTCGTCGCAGCGACCCAACGGGGGACTCAGCTTCCACTCCTTTGAGGAGAAAACCACGACCAATCATTGTGAAGCTAACATCTTACCAACACAGGCAGAACCTACTGAGAAACAGAAAAAAACTGAAGGAGAAAAAGACGGGGGTAAGCATCTTCGAAGACCTGACCACTGCCAACCGGACGCTGCTATGGGAGGCATTCAAGGAATGCAGTAACCCAGAGAGCAAAGCCCTGTCAGCATGGTCAGTCGATGGCAGGATTATTGTCTCAGTGCAAGGTACAAACAACAAAACAATAAAGAGACAAATCCACTCTAAATTGGATCTACGAAACATAAAAAGACACTTATAAAGACAAAAACTAGACCATTTTAGTGATAAATGTATATAATGTCACTAAATTACTATGTTATTAGCCAACCTATTATAAATTTAATTCCAGGTCAATGACTGCTCCCAGTAATACACATATCGACCTGTCCACCTTTTTTTTTTTAAATTTTGTATTATTCATTTATAAATTGTTCTTCTATTTCAATAATATTTTAACCTTCTGAACTTTTTTGTAGTTTGTTTAAGTTGTAGAACTGTTTTATATTTATTGGTTTTAATTGTGTGTGTTTTAGGCTTTGGTTTGGTAACCTTAGTTTTGTATGTTCGTTTATATTATCTGTGTCATGTACAAGTTTATCTATTATATCTTTATTTTTAATGTCAAAATGCCTGTGAAAATGATCGGAATAAATGTGAAATATAAATGCCTATAAAACCTCAAGATATACATCAGTTATTGAGTCCAACTACAGGGGAGGATGAAGAATATGGACCAAATAGTAATTGTTATACGTCCGAGGAATTTAATTCATGTTTAAACACTTTTAATTCTCATTCTAAAGTATATTTTACATTAAGTTACCTTCATATAAATTGTCGTAGTTTAAATAAGAATTATAGTGCAATATGTTCGCTTTTAGATGCTATTGATGTGCAATTTTCTGCAATAGGTTTTACTGAAATTTGGATTAAAGAGGCTGACCCATTCTACAATTTTAATAATTATATTTTTTTATTGAATGTAAGACAAGGTAAGAATGGAGGAGGTGTGTAAGAAATATGGAGATTGATCAATGAAAGTCTCGGTAAAAGTACGAGAAAGCATAATATGCCCGACCTAGTTATGTGCAATGATCAAGCTATATATGATAAGAAAGAAATATGCTCTGTTTTTAATAATTTTTTATCAATATAGGACCTAGCTTAACTGATAATTTAGACAACAACACAGATAATGATTTTAGTAATGATGACATTTATAGTAATATTGATTTTAATCCATGTACAGCTTTTTAATCCTATTCCCCCACAGAAATAATCAATATTGTAAGTAAATTAAAAAATAATAAGAGTTGTGGTCATGATGATGTAAATGTTAAATTATTTTAAAAAGTTGTTCATATTATATCATGTCCTTTAAGTGCAATATTTAATATTTCGTTATCTACAGGAATAGTTCCAGATCAATTAAAACTTGCAAAGGTTATTCCTGTTTTTAAGAATGGTACTAAAGAAAATGTTTTTAATTATCGACCCATATCTATACTCCCTGTTTTCTCAAAGATTTTAGAAAGAGCTGTTTATAATCGACTATTTATGTTTTTAAATAAGTGTAATATTATCACTGAATGCCAATATGGTTTCAGACCTGGGCACTCTACATCTAATGCAATTATGCATTTTATTTATAATGTTTTGAAAACTTTTGAAAATAATCATTTCTTGATGGGCCTTTTTTTAGATTTAAGTAAAGCATTTGACACATTAGACCACACTATTTTATTGAAAAAATTATATTATTATGGTATACGTGGAGTAACTTTAAAATGGTTTGAAAGTTATTTAGAAAATAGAACCCAATTTGTACAAATAAATAAAGATAAGTCTAATACCGAAAAGCTTAGATGTGGAGTGCCTCAAGGATCCATCCTTGGACCTCTTTTATTCATTATTTATGTTAATGACATGTGCAATATTTCTGATAAATTGAAGTTTATTTTATTTGCTGATGACACAAGTGTTTTTATGTCTCATTCTGATGTCCAGGTTTTACAAAATGTTTTTAAGCAAGAAATTTTGAAACTTTCTAATTGGTTTTTATATAATAAATTGGTTTTGAATTATGATAAAACTAAGTATATGGTTTTTACAAATAAAAATATTGATTTTAACAATATTCATTTACGTGTAAATGATCATAAATTTGAACGTGTAGATAATCTGAAGTTTTTAGGTATTGTAATTAATCATAAATTGAAGTGGCATGAGCATATAAATGTGGTGTGTAATAAAATAGCAAAAAATATTGGTATTTTATATAAAGTTCATTTTTATCCCTTAAATATTCTGAAAATGTTGTATCATACTTTAATAACACCTTTTTTTAATTACTGTATAGTTGCATGGGCAAATTTTAATAAAATGATATGTTAAGGTTACTTAAGCTTCAAAAGAAAGCAATACGCATTATAACTCATTCCCAATATTATGCTCACTGTAATCCTTTATTTTGTAAACTTGGAATTTTGAATGTAATCGATATGCACAATTTTTATATTGCAGTTTTCATGTTTTTATGTTTTAATGGTAATTTGCCTACTTTTTATCAACATGTTTTATATTGAATTGTGATGTGCATAATTTTAATACTAGAAATGCCCTAAATTATCACCTTCCCAAGATAAGAACGACATGTATGAAAAATTCACTATTTTTTAAAGGACCATTAACATGGAATAGTATACCTCACGAAATAAAAAATGCAAAACTCTCAATCTTTTTGAAATTAAATATAAACAATTTCTGTTAAATAAGTATAATAATCAGTATTAATAGCATAGGCAAGTTTGACACTTTTTTTAATACTCTGATTGTACATGACAGTATGTTTTAGTATGTTTGTTTTTATTGTTTTTTTGTTCTGTTCTTTTGATCTTGTTTCTTTTTTCCTGTATGTGTGTGTTTTAGGGTAGGCTTTCATATAAGGAATCCCTCCTTTCTGCCTACCCCAAATACTCTCATAAATTGCCATTTGTTATTTGTTTTCACTATTTTGTTTTTTTATCATTCCATTCTGTATTTGTATGTTTTAAATGTTTTTATGAAGAGTGTTGAATAAACTTTGAATTGAATTGAATCTTGGACCAAACACAATTTCATTTCATTCCAATTTATGGTATTTCAGCACGGACACGATTCAGTCAAATTTATGTTCTTATGTAAGTCCATCCGTGCATGAATAAAACACATACATAATATTTACGTAAGAATACATTTAAAATAACATTTACACGCAAGTAATATGTATGAAATAACAGAAAGAGAGTAACAGATAAAATTATATAAATAAAAATCCAAACAAATTATATGGCTGAAATGGACGCAATTGATAAAAAAGAAAAAAGAAACTATATGTCTAAGCAAATCGAAAATGTAAAGCCCCTCTGCAAGAGAGGGAGAGAGGATAGAAAGAGAGGTTTAGACTCACCCTTTCTTTTCCCCTTCGAAGGCGCACACTCCCTTGAAACATTCAGTCCACTTGAAACACCTGTCAGTCGTCAGCCATTTCCATCTTTCATCACATCTGCATCAAAAACGAGAAACAATAAATAAAAAAATCCGCATCACCACCACTCTTACATGTTACATGCAGGCCCCGCGGAACGTTTTTCGTTTTTCGGGGCTAAAGTATTTACGATCAGGTAGAGCGAAGCAAGTGGAGCGTAAATTGGCGTGGGGTCCAGGGCTGAGCCCCATGAAGCTCAGGGGTTTTAGGCATTTAATTACGGTCAGATGAGCATACAGGGGCCCGCCTAAGGGCCCTGGAGGTAGTGGCGGATCCAGGGGGGGGGCCTGGGCCCCCTCCCCTAGCAAAAAAAAAAAACAGGTAAAAACACCCTTTTGAAGAAAAAGAAGATGGGCCCCCTCCTGGCGGGGGTGGCGGTGGAAAAAAATCACCCTTCCGTAGGAAAATTTTTTCGGGTGCCAAAAAAAATTGTGCTCACTACCCTGGCGCCCAAGGGGTGGCGGTGGAAAAAACTGAGCGAAAAATTGACCGGCACGATTTTCAAATTTTCGCACGAAGTGGGCCCCTTTTTAGGCCCCCTCCTTTGCCGCCGGCTGGATCCGCCCCTGCCTGGAGGGCCCTGGTGGGGTTAAGGGGGCGGAGCCCCCGGAAGCTCAGGGGTCTTAGGCAATTAATTACGGTCAGATGAGCATCCAGGGGCCCGCCTAAGGGCCTGGTGGGGTTCAGGGGGCGGAGCCCCGGTAAGGACAGGTAAAAATCATGCCATTTCATTTGTAAATCACTGGTATCGAATTAGAAATAAACCACATTCGAATTGTATTTGGGGGGACCATTGCACCCCCGACCTCGATAAATTATGATACACGTTATGCCGGACAGCGTGGAGGCTTTTATTGGTGTGGGGTGGGGGGCTGGGGGCTTTTAAAAAAAGATCCCAGATCTATGCGGATAAGTGTTGAGTTGAAAACTAAGACGGGAACGTAAAAGGGAGACTAATGATTTGACAAGAAGCGCACCTACATATAATCAGAATGAAGTGACCTTTAGCAGAAGTTGGTTAAACTAGAATTGGAACCCTTTTATTTTTGAAATATTTGACTTATTGTACGTTATTATTTCCCTACCTTTTCCTGGCATTTTCCTCCCCAGTGATTCCACCGCAGTCGAATGGCTCACTCTGGTTCAAGTTCGCGTAGGTCAAACGTGGTGGATCACAGTCCCAATTTACTACTTCCTAAAATTAAGGAAACATATAAACAATCCTTTAGTAAGGAAAATTGAATAATTTCATCCTTTCCATGATACATGTATATAAATGATAATGATTAGATGTGTCTAATTCTTTTTAAATATTTTAGAAAGTGAAAATGAAAGAACTTTGATGTTTGATAATATTGTGGTGAAAATGATTCATTCGGATCATGCACTGTCACTTTTTTTGTATCGGAAATGAGGGTGACATATATTATGCATAGAATGACATGCATCATCATCATCATTTGAAATCATAAAAGCTTTGACATTATGATGTGATTCTCCTGTTTATATTTTGTAATAAAGATGTACTTGCTGAAGACCACCCCCCTACCCCCCCCCCAAAAAAAAAAATCATAACTTTTCATTTTCCTTCAAAGATATCAGTTTTTATTTCCGTACTATACACTATCTATTTCTTACTTTCTCTCTTCCGCCACTCTGTCATCCTCTCTCTCGCTCTCTCTCTCTCTCTCTTTACAAACAATCGTTTTTCTCTCGATCTCCTTCCGTCTCCCTCAACCCCTCTCTCGCTGTTTCTCTTTTTCTTTCCTCCTTTCACTCCCCTCCCGAAATGACCAAAGTGTAAACTAACCTCCGCCTCTCCCTCCCCTCTTTCTTTTCTCTCTCTCTCCCTCCCTCTCTCTCTCTTTACAAACAATCTTTTTTTCTCTCGATCTCCTTCCGTCTCCCTCAACCGGCCCCTCTCTCGCTCTTTCTCCCTCTCTCACTTTAAAAATGACCAAATTATCTACTAACCGGTGGACCAGCATTGGTTGTTCCTTCACAGCAAGCATAATACTTCGTATCATCTCTGTTAAGCGTTAATGATGTTATTTTACAACTCGGAGTAGCTGGAGTAGTCGGTCCCGTTCTCATCGCAGTTCTTTCTGTCCCCGTTTCCCGTTTTTCCACATCAGCTCCATGTTCTGTCGCATGCAGGAGCCAAGCATGGCAGACTATAAATATTAAAGCCCGCGTCGAGTACCCGGTCCATACCAACATGGCGACGGTGACAACATAAATTCTTAACACTTTGAAGTTAAAAAAAAAAACTTTCTCAAAGTGTGATAAGTCGTGTATCGGCTGAGGGATGAATACTGCTCAATTTAATTTCGGTGTAGAAAGCTTTGTACAAATTTCGGTGGTAGAACAGCATTGTAGGTGAAATTTGTTAATCAGCCCTTGTTTATTATGATCTCAGGACCATACAAAAGGATATATTTATACTGTTTAGTTTATTGCGTTAACAGTAAAAAGAAATCTTGTTTTGACGTTTTTTTCCCAAAATAAACCAAATCGACTAAGACTCATTCAACCAATCAGCGAGCAGCAATTACGGAAAAGGCGGTCATAATTTTTGGTAGTCGGAGATGATATCGATATAGTCATAATTCGGAAGTGATTCTACAAAATAAGAAGTTTTTTTTATAAATAACAAGTAGAACTTCTTTTTGGGGTCGTTAGAAATGTGTTTTGAAAGTCATCGATTTCACTAATAATAATGGACTCTGGAATGCGCGGATGTATTAGAGGGAATTATACATCCTGTTATTGAAAATGTATTTATCTGGCATTTTAAGGTAATTATATTTTCTCCCAGTTTATCTTTTATTCCAAAGTGACCAAACGTATTAGAACTTTCGCTATATCTTGCCGTACACAGAGAACAAAAATGCTAAAACGAATGCCTCTAGTGTATGCATAAGGAACGAAATCGAAATGGTTGCTTTTAGTAGATCTTTTCGCGTACTTTTTGGGGGTATTTAGTGGATTAGTCTTTAGTGACATACATCTTTATTGAAATCAACATTTTAGCATCAAGGTTTATTACGAATGTAAGAGAATATGACTAAAAAAGATGAAATAACATTATTAAAAATACGAGAGAAGAAACGATTCCCTCGTTTTTGTCGTTTTAATTTGCTATAATGTTACATTACAATCCACTCACCACTGATGATAGACCGAAAGCAAAAAAATAAATTAAAATTAAAAATGAAAATTCGCAGCTGATTAAAATGTATGGATATACAAAATTATTTCACTTGAAGAAACGTCCCTAACTCCCTATCTATAATTTGTATCTTTTAATATTTTAATCAGCGGCAAAGTTTGCTTTTTGTCTTTCTTTTTTCTTTTTCTTCATTCTTCTATTTCTTTTTTTTCATTCAACTAAATTATAATAAGTAAAAATCATTTTTGGTGATCTATCTGATATTTCGTTATTTGTAATTTCTTCCACATGATCTACAAAGTTGATTGCAACTCTTTTAATTTCTTCTTCTCCTTCTGTCGGTTTCTAAATATGTCTTCAATGAAAAGAACATTTCTATAATTCCTTATCATTAATACACGTTAGTTTAAAGGGAAAATGTCGGCATTTTAAAAACGGAGTCCACATTTTGACCACGCACTTCTTTTTCTTTTTAAAACTCTTGCTAAAAGTTTGTTTTTGCCTTGCAAGGTTGACAGTTACGAGGAAGTACCCTATCAAATTCGATCCCGATTAACTCTCAAACAATTGAAAATTAAGAAAAAACTTCAGAACGATAAAAACCGATAATCGCTAGTATTAAAGGGGTAATAAATGGTATAAAAGATTACTCATCACACTGCTTTGTTTCGAAGGGTAGATTATTATCTGAAGTTGAGATTTGAAATAACAGCCCCAACACATGACATAAATCACAAGACATTTCATACTAAAGCTGGAACATCAGTGTCATTACTTACCTGTAAGGGAAAAGTAGGGGGAAAGGATCTGGATATTTGAACCTTGTGGGTACCATTGATAGCACTAGACTATTATCGGGTACAATATCATCGAAATGCACCTTGCTATCATTACAAGAAGATGACCAATTTATATCCTTCCATTCTTTTTATGTACGAAAATGTTTTATAAATCAACATCTTAATTTGATATGCCATTGATTGTAAAACTCTGAGCGCATTGGTGTAAGGCTCTGATAAACACTTATTTTGTTATGCATAAGGTGTGAAGCAATACAAAAAACAAAAACAAAACATACAGGACACATTTCTTTCAAATTTTGTTTTATTTTATGCATGAAAGTTATATAAATGTATATATATCATCAGTAATATCATCACATTGTGTGATACGGCAATAAATATTTATGCTTGTACATCAACATTTGCATCAAAGGAAAGAATTACATCTAAATGTTAGAGGAGGGCATAGCCGGGTTGGGGTGGGGGGTGTATTTGTTTGTGTGTGTTGGTAAGTGTGTGTGTGTGTACGTGTGGGTGCAAAGCAATGACAAATAGTTATCAATATTAATTTGACTAAACATGTCCCCTTATTGAAAACCAACATTATGCTACATTTTTTAGCCAACTGATGAAGAAATGGTTTGCACACAAAACGATTCAAACAGATCTTTAACAAATGTTCCTTCTTTCTTTCTATGTTAATTCATCATGTCTGATTTTTTTTAATTTAAATTTTGACATTATCACATGTACGACTAAAATCCTAAAATCATGTAGTTTTACCAGCTTCAAACTTGAGACGGGTGCTCATGATAATTAGATTATTTAAACAGCGGTCTAACAACTAAGATTAAAAATTATTTCACAGTAACATTGAATTTACAATTTCATTTACAATAAAAAAAAATAAAAAAGTAATTTGACATTATTTTGACACATCTGTTTTTTCATACCAAAAATGACAAAAAGCCAATAAATTCATAGCTCAGGATTTTGAAGTACATTCTGTGAAGTAGAAAATACTGTCTGTCGAGTACCAAAGAGCTGCTAATTCTTATCCACTACCTTAATGCCTTTCGGCACATCAAAGACAGTAAATAATTTGTAGCAATATAATAACTATCTTCTCATTCTATAAATTCTCGTCTAATTATGATTCTGATAATTTGAACGCAGCATAGATTTTAGAGAGTAGAAGCACAATGTTAACTATAGCATGTACATCAAAAAAGGAATTATACACCCAAGATCTTAGAGCAACAAATTTGCAACAATGAAACAGTGCATGCTATACTGTCTTTCCTTGATTTTATATGTCAGACAGATTGACTAATTTACTGCACGGAATGAACTATTACTTGCATTTTACTTCCAAATACTATGCAGGTACTCATTCTTGCTATCACATATTGATCTCAGATTATTTGGTCCAAGTCACATGGGTGACATTGCTTCACAGAGCTACCTTCACAACCACATATTTCCATCTTTTTCTAAAAATGCATTTCTCATCTCTACGAGGTTTCTCACCTACAGCTGTACATCCATTCTCTATATTGATACCAAAGCTCATTCAACGAGAAATTCTTGTCTGCGTACATATCGTGCGGGCATCAACCCACATGGCACAGTGCATTAATCTTTATTTCATGAAGCCTGCACTTTTCAGGATCAGAAGAAGAAGAAGAGGGTGTGTTTCTTTGTTTGCTTTGATCGTCATCAAGTACAGTGAGATTCCATTATAAAAACAGGTCAATAAGTAGATCTCTTTTGAGCTGAAATGTCTCTTGATCAATTCAGGTAGTCATACAGCAGATTGTGGTTCTTTGAAATGCTTTGATCATCAAGCACAGTGTGGCTCCATGATAAAAACAGATCTCTAAAACTGAATGAGTCATTTTGTTCACCAAGTCTCTCTCTTTTGAGATGTCTCCCATTCATTTCAGGTGGTCTTCACTGAGGTCGTTGGACCATGCTACCAGGTCGTCGACCTCCTTCTCCCAGGCATCCTCCGCTGCTTCGCTGGGGGCCGTTGATGGAGGGGGAACTGTTCATGTCAAATAAAACAAAACATTGAATAAAGTCAGTCTGTAAGAATTTAGAATATGTGATGTTTACATCATACATTGTGAAAGCAAACTGTAACTCGAGTTATAAGAAGTAGATCTTTTCTGAATAAGCACTTCTACTAAAATACTAGTAACAATAGTTATTTGACAACATATTATTAAGGCAATGCCCATAATTGCCTGTCATATATGCCCGTAATATATGTCCATAATTCATATTATTGCCCATAATCTTAATCTTAAGTTAGAAGATATTCCTATAAAGGTCATGATTGAAAAGAGCGAGTGACGTCAAAGAGTGAACTCCATCCTGGATGCCGCCATCACATGATGATGATGATGATGATGATGATGCCTTTCATAATAGCAATGACATGTTACCAACCAATCAGTGTTTTGAAGTGACACATTCACTTAAAAATTAGTAAGTGAGCCAACGCTTTTGCACACAAAGTACCTTACCTTCACATTCGATTAATTCCTATTTCATTGATGTGAGTCATAAATTGATATCAAACTGACCTGTTCTTTTCGGGAGGTATATCTTTCTCATTTTATTGATGTGATCCAATCTCTTTGCCTTACCATCAGGCTCCTTGTTAGACTGTTTAAGACCAAACTTGCCGTACATCAAAGAATTGTGCCTGAAATTGAAAAGAAACGAGTACCAATATACCAATATTAAAGAAACCCTATACAGAGTAATCATGTAATGTACCAGTTAATCATGCCAGTTGACAAACATGAGAGAGGAAGTCTAAAATTATCAAATTCTATAGCAGATGAAGTTCATGTTAACTTTGCAAACATAAGATTTCTTCTTACTTTTGACATTTCTTGCAAAATGATTAGCCCTTGTTTGATTATGAGACTGACAAGCATTGAATTGATGTTCATTGTATTTACCTTTAAAAGACCAATGCTATGGGTTACGCAATCATTTGGAGATGACTTACATACATGTATTTACAAAATGCTAATAGCCATCTCTAATAAATAAAAATGCCTTCCTCTAAAAATAGTGCTAAATAATATGCATCACTATAAAGACCGCACTGTTAAATATATTGGTATAGAGACAACAGAAAAGCACCCTCAAACAAAAGTGATGCATGCAATTCATCATCTCCAGATACATATCTCATTTATCCAAAGGCACACTTTCTATGCTTTAAGGAATATATGAAATAAACAATTTCTTTTGGAGGAAGTGACATTTATATGACCAGGGGGTGTTTCACAAAGATTAAGATCGACTTTACGTTGGACTTAACTATGGCAAGCCGTTCATGCCACTGTTTGCTCTCACCATTATGACCTTTAGATAATATTTTTTCCTACAATAATGAATTATCAAAAAATGTAAATTCTGTAGATTTGTGACCATAATTTGTACGTCCCTTGAGAGACGAATGCCAGTAAATGGTGAGAGCAAACAATGGATGAACGGCCTGCCATAGTTAAGTCCAACTTAAGGCCACCCCCCAGATGGCATATCCGATGTTTTTTTCAGACTTACGTTTCTAGCTGTTGTTTCATATGATTCTGAAGTTCCTCCATATCCAGACTAAAGTGAGCCGTTTGCAGCTTAGGGTCGTTACTGATGGCTTCCAGCACTGAGAAGAAAAACATGTATATATATGGTGATGACGGATAACAGATTTGAAGAAGCAACATGAGATAACAACTTGAAAAGAACTACAGCAGAAATTTGCTATGAAGAACATGTTTACAACAAACTCTCAATATACTTGTAGTTTGCTTGTTCTCCTCCTTTATATTCAATTATTTTTTAGCTCAGATTTAACAAGGCTTCAATAATGGTAAGTTCCTCGGGCCCAAGGAGTTTGTTTGTTATCATGACTTGTTTACACAATAGAGCTTCCGGAATACCAGTATCTATTCAGGTGAGGAGTAATTTGCAGTTTTCGTGGAACTTTGTGGGTTCACGACGATTACATCTTCATGGAACCTTCAATCTAGTCCATGACCCTTCAAATTTTGAGACAGTATTCAAATTTGGGCTTATTTAAAATTGAAAAAAAAATAAATAAATAAGTGAATAAATATAGAGATATTTTTTTTAATACATGAATAAATTAATTAATAAAGAAATAAATGAATACAAGAATAAATGAATATATGAATAAATAAATTATGAATGACTAAATGAAATAATTAATGAATAAATGAATAAATTTGCACTTTTGAAAGATCCAAAATTCGAAAATTACAATAGCTTACACTCAGTAAACATACTTACAAGGGTTTTTCATTTCAGCTTGAGCTTTTGATGTTGCTATTCCCGTCCATGTCGTCAGGTATTCATCAAATGATATCCTTGCCATCTTGAGTATGCTCAGAGCAGAGTTAGCCCCACCCTCGGCAGGGTCTTGTTTCTCTCCTGCACCACCTTCAAAATGAACCCTCGATCCTTCTGCTGCAATGGTTTCACCAGCTATTAATATTTACAAGAAAGGCAAAATATACTTAATTGAATATTGCAGATTAGCTGATTGCAGATCAGTACACAGTTACAACTGAAAAATAAGTAATACTATGACAAACATGGAAGATTTAATTTCTTTGAAATCGTTTGTTTGTTCTCATATATAAAATCCCTTAAAATTAGCTCAATATTCCACTTATGACTTTTATAAATTCAAGAGGTGGTTTAATTGGAATTAAGATTACTCTGATTATAAAAGCAATCAAACCTATAATTACATAACTCACTTCTAATTTCTTTAAAAATCAGACTGCTTTTTCAAAATCATACTCTACTATCCTTTTATCTTCTTTAGATATCGAAAAAAACAACCTGATTCTCTTAAATTTTCATGAAACCATATGACCAGATACTTCCAACTAAGTAACTCTAAAGTTTTTCTTTGATAGGCCTGCAATGAATGCAAACAACCTTGCTTCCAAACAAACTGGCTTCTAATTCTTATGATAGCAATAGTTTACTTATAAACGCCCATTTGCTGGAAACACGTATAACACAGAATACTTCTACATATCTTTGTGTTTTACATTTCATTTTCAAACTAATATTTTACATTATCTAGATAGAACTAATCATTTTTTTCCCCTTTCATCTTCTTTGTACAATTAAGAGTCATTTTTTATTTTTTTATTTATTTATTTTATTGAAATATATTTAATCAGGATAACAAGAATCAGATAAACATTGTAGATACAAAATACATCCTGGTCCTGAACAGAATAAGAATGTAATACATGGAAATATAAGTAATGAAAATCACCAAAACTCACAAGCAAAGGTAAATACACATAAGAAGTAGTAAAAAGCAAAAAAAAGTGACAATCTAATAATTCAAATTAACAGCGGAAAAACATAAAAACACTTAAAAGGGATTAAAATATCACCAAAAAGATTAGAAGAGGAGAAAAGATATAATAAGGAATTTGGTAGAAAGTAGAGAAGGAAAGAAAGAAAGAAAGAGAGGGAGAGAGGGAGAGAGAGAGAGAGAGAGAGAGAGAGGGAGAGGGAGTCATCTTAACAGCCTTCTGCTTCTAAAGCAATCAAGAGCAAAACTCACCAAAGACCTTCTGGCTGGCATTGACACAATCTATGACCATCTGCTTGTAAAGACCTGGTGAGTTCTGAAGTATAGTGACTGCTTCTTCATTCACTGCTCCCTCCACCACTGGGTTAGATAGCATGGACTAGATAGAAGAAAGAATATAACACTTAGGTTGCTTTCTTTGCCTCTCTGTACGGTCACTCGTTTGCCACAAGTTTTTTTTTAATTCTTTACTCTTATCTATTACTATACATGTATATCTGCTTCTCTCAATGAATATATCTCTCTCTTTCTATTCCACTAATCTCTCTTTTTTTATCCCTGAACTCATCTCTTAATCCACTATATAGCTTCATTCTGCATTCCCATTGTTTTCCATGCTGCATTCAGTTTCATCCATCTCTTTATTACAAATCAATTTCTACCTTTCTCTATATCCCTTCTTCTTGCCGCAGGAATATGAACATTTCCTTAATTTTTCAGGAAAAAAAACCCTCACCTGAATAGCCAGCAGGATGCTTTGTAAACTGTATGTCTCTTTCCAGTAATTAACATCATCTAGGAATTCTACACATGGACAGCCTGTCTGCATATCAACTATAAAACATGAAAAAAATATGAAATAATATATGAATCGTTATTTATCAATACACACACATACTGAACTAGTAGAAAGCTATTTTCAAATAACAAATTCATGTTTATGAAAAGCTGGATATTGTGGCCTAATGTATGTATTCATGCTCATAGTATTCATTCATTCCTGAATACTTCATTGCCCAATGTCTATGCAATAAACTCCATGCATTTCTATGAAATAGTACTTCACTTGACTTTTTTCCAAAAAACATCTGAAGCCATACCTGTAAAATTCTTAATTCTTCTTAATTTGTTAATTGACTAAGGGACGGCACCTCTTATCCTCTGGAAAAGGTGCTATATAATTACTATTGTTATTATTATTACTGAACTAGTAGAAAGTTATATTAAAAAAGAAATGCATGTATCTGAAAAGTTAGATATCATAGCCCATGGCCCATACATACTAAGATCATTCATTCATTCTTAAATGATCTAACAAAATTGTAGAGAGAATGATGGAAAATTAAAATGGATAATAACTATCTAAAACAGATGAAATTTAACCAATGGTGATTAAAGCCTCTTCAGATATGACACAGCAAAACCGCTTCATTTAAAAAAAATGATGGCATTAAGTGAAGTACGCATCATATTTTTGTATCTTATAAAGCAAAGATAAGTGAATATGTGCAAGACCTTTGTTGCGTGCAGTTGCCATTCATTTACTTGTGAAATATTGCGGCAGCCAGTTTGCAGCAGTTTACCGTGTCATATCGGAATGAGCCTTAAAGGCTTAAGCTGTAAGAGTTGGGACTATATAAATGCCTTACTGTTTGGATGAAATGGGATTGTATGAAAGCGGACATCTGGCGGCCTGTAGTTGAAATTTTCATCAAATTTCAGACTAAGAACAAATATTCCACCTAAATGAGAGAGAGAGAGAGAGAGAGAGAGAGAAAATACAGGTGAGTATGTCAACTGCATTTCTAAATTTTTACTAAATATCAAACTTTTTACTCTTTATCATTTTTTAAGGTAACTACAAACAGCACCATATCAGAACGATGGTGTATACTAATTTTTCATTCAGGTCTTACAATTGATACATGTCTACATTCAATTTAAAGGAAAGTTATTGTTTATAAATCATACAATCACTCTTATTTTATAGTTTTTAATCTTATTTGCTGGAATTTCATTAATATTTGGGCAAACAATGATTATATTAAAACATAAATCCAGTTCTCATTAGATCTTTACTAAAACAATTAGATGACACAAAACTGAACAATTAATGCAACAGAATTGATATTGTTCTTTGCACATTTTCCCTATTGAAAACAGATTTACCGAGTCATTAAGATATAATTTCTATTTTCTACTGAATGTGTGAGAACTGAATATGATATCTACCTTCCCATATTGTGCCTTTTAATCCTCGTATTGTAGCAGTCCATTCCATCATGTTGTCTTCAGAAAGTGGGTGGGCATTTATTCCCTGCAGAAATACAAAATGACAAATTCATTATAATCTAAAGTAAAATACATTAAACATGATTGCTAATCATATCATTAAATTTTCATGTGGAAAATTATTTTTTAGAAAAAATTTCTGGCAAATTGGAAGGGGGCTGCAATTGCGCACCTTTCTTTTTCAAATTTGTTTTCTGTCGAATCTTCAATATCCCCCCTCAGTTCTGAAAAAAAAATTCTGCCCAAGCGCACACATGATATTTTGGTTAATTAACCCATTCCCTCCTCTTTCAAAAATCTTACACTCACAACTGTGCCTGGTTGTAAACTTGTTAGCATACTTTTTCATGTGAATGTTTTTATGTAGACCCTAGTTTTCTTTTCTTTTTTTTTACTTCATGTTGTCAACTCACCCATACTGGATCTCTTTGCAGCATGAAATATTCCCGGTCCAGAAGTAGATACGCCCTGGAATGCATATTGGTAGCCTCAAATCTGTTGAGATGTATAGAACAAAAAACTTGATTTCAAAGTTTAAATCAAACCAATTCAACCAATCAACATTTATTAAAAATGGGCATGCTCGACTTAATTTAGACATGATTAAGTTATTAAGCTTCAGTCTCTGATTTCGACATGCAGTTGCTCTGCTGAAACTATGTCTGGCTCCACTGACCGCCTCTATACAGGACTCCAGAGGTTGACAAATGTCAATTTAATTATTCAAAAGAAGTCACCATACCAGACGGTTATTTCTGTCTAGCTTGAGTCTTGACTGGAGAAATTAATGATTTTAAAATCATGAAAAGTAGAACTCTAGGAGTCTAGTCTCTCATCTAGGCCAGGTCTAGGACTAGGACTAGATCTACATCATCTAGACTACTAGACCTACTACTAGTCTAGGAGACTAGGTCACTTTGTAGGTGACAGGTCTAGATAAAAATTCAATTTCGTTTGTATTAAATATCAATAAGAAATCATATAGAAAATTAGAATCAAGTCTGTTTCGAACTACTAGTACTCATTCACTTGCCAAGCACTAGCACTACTATCACAGTCGAGGCACCGTGCCGTGGTTGTGATTGAAAGAAAAAAATGGCAAATTTATGTCTATAAGAGACTAGGTACACACATATTTTGTAACAAGTGGGACTGTAAATAAAATGCAACATAAAGGGATAGGAAACAGTGCACTTTAATCTTACCCTTAATAACATGTGAGCATCCAGAAGAGATATGTCATTACTATAAATCATCTAAATTTCCTATAAAGCTCAACAGAAGTGTATTAGTTGCTATATTTCTGCCAAATTATTCAAACACGTTCATCATTTTTCTGTAAATTCGTCAGATTGTTGATCGGTAACCATATAGGCTCAACCACTACTATGAAAATAAATATGTCAATAGAATTATGCTTAAGTTTTAACACATATATTTTTAATTTAAAAATACTTTTTAACGCCGTTTTTATTTTGCATTATTATATTTTTTAAATAAATAAAATATAAGAATTACAATATATGTACAAAATTTATCGATTTGTGATTGGTAACGCTGACGCGTCGTCTGCTAGAAAAATATATGGGGATAGTTTATATATCTCACCTCCCTTGCCTGGTATATAACACGTAACATAAAAGCTTCTATATGTGTGCGCTCAACATGAGAGAGGTAGAGAGAAAAAAGATCGTAGAAGGGGGTATCAACACATAATAGTCTAAGTAATAATAAGTAGATAGGCCTAGTGTATAAATAATAAAATTGTCATGGTCCAGTTTCAAGTTAGTTTTCAAGCTAAGGGGTTGGTATATCGCCGTGGCATATAGTCGCGTTCTATCATTGGATCAGTGGCGGACCGGGGATCGGTGCAAATCGTCCGCTGCTCCACCCGGCGAACCTCAAGCAGGGCTCTGCTCCTGCAACCCCACAGAGGCCTATAGGCCCTGAGGCGGGCCAGTGGACCTTCAGAATTAAGGCGGGCCCCTGGATATTATCCGTAATGATAAAAGCGGTTCCCAATTTATTATATAAACACCCCTTGGATTAATATTACAGTGCATCACGGCAGTTTTAAAAGAAAAAGGTTCAAAATTATTATTACAGTTTCTTGGTGTATATATATACCCGGGGGTTACTCACGTATATTGGGTATACGGGGATGTGCCGCTCTGAAGGGTGAATTTTTCAGGAAAGATCCTTAGACATGGGTCCCCTTTTCATTAAAAAATCCTTAGACATGGGTCGACCCATTAAAAAAACCCTTAGACAAGGGTCCCTTTTACAGTTTTAGTTTTTTCATTTATTCCTTTCCCCTCTTTTCTCCCTCATTTTCTCCGGGATTTTGGGATTTGCTCCTAAATACTCGAGCCTACATTGTAAATGCCTAAATCTCTCCCATCTCTAAATAAATCCGGGGCCTAAACAATATTGGGGAATCCTAATTCGGTGAATTGTTGCATTTCCCGTGTACGAGGTGTACGTAGCTCGTAAACTCAACTAGACCCCGGGGTTCCACATATATCAGGACCCCATGGTCCCTATACCGGGTACTCATATGGCATAATGCGCGCTAGGTATGGTATCCGCCCGTATAGGGGTAGTACCCCCGGGAACTTGTAGCGCTTCAAAAACCTTTTAAAAACTCTGTACCTCTATGGGTTAGAACAATACAGGCTTCAATCAGCTGCAAACCTCTATACCTATTGGCCCTTGTGTGTATTCATACCCGTATTCATCATGTATTTAAAATAGCTCTGTTTTGAAAGTGTACAAATAATTAAAGTACAAGAAATGTGCATTTTAGTGAACATAAAAGGTAAATCATGTCATATTGAAAAGGAGTGTATAAATGGTTTTATACCAGAGGTGCAAAAAAAATTCTGGTGTACCGGTACTTTGAAAAATCTTTTAATTAAAACAGATGCTATAGAGGTGCTAGCACAGTATAATTATGTTGCATGGTGTTTTAATCTTTATTTGTGTAAACTACTTGTAAACTACATGTAGTATGGTACAGTTTACTAATGAAGAATGTATCGAGAAACTGCAAAATGATTAGCCATGATTACAGCTAAAAAAATGTAATATTTAATGTTTGAAATCCTTAGACATTGGTCTTTTTTCACAAAAATCCTTAGACATGGGTACCTATTTACAGCAAAAGGACCCTTGGATGTGGGTATGGGTTCGGAGGTCTCAGCCGCACACCCCCGTCCGACTATAATCTGAGTACCCCCGGCCCCGGATATATCGGGCTGGGAATAGTTCATACTTCTCTTCTGTTTCTCTAACCTTGGGGAGCAGGTGTTGTAAATTTGACAAGCAAAATAGATTAAAATTCGTGAAAAAGTCCTCACATATCTCAAAAGCTCTTTAAGTAAGAGGAAAACAATGCAGTGCATGCATGGTGCTCGAGTTTGACTTTGGACTCGGATAATGAGTAAATTTCTACTCTTTTTTGTTGTTGCTTGTTTGCTTAGCTTTGCTCTGTGGTTAGTATACGTGTTCCCTGTGCCAATATGCGTCCTGCATCTTTCAGAAACTGATGAGACAGACACTTTAAAAAAGAAAACACCATGAGCAACTTCCAAAAGCTCAGTTAATTGGAGCTGTGCATGAAATTCACAAGACAGTACTGTATAGTAAGTTACTTTAGTAACACAAATTATGACATGTACTGTAATCAACACTAGAGGGAGACGTAATCATTTGCTAAATTGCACGTACACATTTCAAGCAGAATGATCTGGCGTTGAAGTGCCAAAGTCTCGGAAAGATATCCAACAAAATATTTAAAATAACTAATACAACAACAGCAGGACGAAATGGCTCTAACATCCGAGGTCGTGTCTACTTCACCCTTTTCGGGGCAAAAACCTGGCACCAGTGGTCTCCGCAAGCCGACAAGCACATTTTTAACCCCGAATTACACGGAAAATTTCGTACAGAGCACCCTCGCAGCGATCGGGGAAAAGTTAGCCGGTGCTGACCTGGTAGTGGGCGGGGACGGTCGGTACTTCATGCGGCAAGCAGTCAACATCATTATTCAAATTGCAGCCGCAAATGGGGTAAGTCTTATTCTACCGACCGTATACAGTTAGGCCCTTCATTAAAATGACGTTCTGATCAGTTGATTCTGTTATTTGTCTCTGCCTGTGACTCACGCTTACATTTTAACGCTAATTGCATGCAAAGCCAAAAAGTCCAAACTAGTAAAAAAGGTCAATTTATAATTAGTCTAGTCTATAATTATATGCAATGTATCTATCATATTAATATTATCAGATGATCATGTCTCATGAAGCCTTGCCTTGAAGGGTTCTAGTGAATATTATCTAGACCTAAAATGTTGATGAAAGTATCAAAATATTGTCATTATATCGATGACATGATTATAGGGATAATCATACATAATTATAATTGTACTTATATATTGATTTTTTATGTTTGAGTTGCACATTTTCTATCGGTATAGTATCACCAACTCGAGCTTTCACTGAGTATTAGTTTGTTGACTCAGTCAACAAAAGTGATCAATTTTAAGATACAGAAGATCTAGATCTATACCGACTTGGAAATTTTTTATTTGAGTTTTATCATTTCGCATCACTCGACTCACTTGTACTTGATCCAAAAAGCCCTAGCCCTAAATCTGTTTCATGTATTATCTTTATTCTTTAGGTAAGAAAGCTAATCATCGGACAGAATGGTCTTCTCTCTACGCCTGCTGTGTCGTGCCTGATCCGTAAACGACAAGCCTGTGGTGGAATCATTTTAACAGCTAGCCACAACCCTGGCGGACCCAATGGTGACTTTGGTATCAAATATAACACAAGTAATGGAGGTATGGAAATCAATTTTTAACACACACGTACACTCTCTCTCTCTCTCTCTCTCTCTCTCTCTCTTTCTCCTCTCTCTCTTTCTCTTTCTCTCTCTTTCTCTTTCTCTCTCTTTCTTCTCTCTCTTTCTCTCTCTTTCTCTCTCTTTCTCTCCATCTCTTTCCTCTCCATCTCTTTCCTCTATCTCTCTTTTCCCAAAATCTCAGTTTGGATCTATTCCTTTTGACAACATTGTTAATTTCAACTAATTAAGTAATTCACCAAGACATTCTTAATGATAGTGAGAATTATAAAAATGATTTATCACAGGAAAAATTAATATGAAATTATTTGCTACTACCTATGAAAATATGAAAATAAAGAAACTGGTATAAAAGTAATCAAATCAGAAAGAAAACAAAGTTTATGAATACATACGAGTGTAGGTTTAATGACGTGTTTCTATCAGTTTCTCATTTATATGTTCTTTTTTTTTCTTCTTCAAGGAGATATCTTTTTCTGTTTTCGTCATCTAGTATCCATGATTTTCCTTCCTTAATCTACAACATGTAAGTGAATTGATCTCATATCCATCTGAAACTCTTTCTTACTCGAGGTCCTGCTCCTGAAAACATCACCAATAAGATCTATGAAATCAGTGAGACGATTACTGAATACAAGATATGTCGAGGCGTAGAAGTGGATCTTGGCCAGATCACGACATCTGAATTCCAATTGGATGGAAAGCCTTTCATTGTTGAGGTCAGTGCTACTGTTAACCTGTTGCTTACAGGAAAAGGATGATCCGTGTATTAAACCAATAGGAATCCCAGAATTCAGTAGTCAATGGGTTTTAGTTTGTTCTTGGAAATCTAAGCAGGATGTGATGGTTACTTTTAAGGGTACCCACTAAAATTGCATCATTTTTCTTAGTATACACTGTGGGGTTGTAGTGAGATGCAATCTGTTTAAAGTAGCTACATACCCTATCTTTTGGCTGATAATTGCAACATTGGGATGATTAAAAAGTATATAGCATTCTTTAGAGGAATAGAGGGGAGAAGCCAACTAGCTATTACAAAGATGTTGCAAATCTGTTGCAGTCAGCCACAATATTTAATTCATGTAGCAGTATGTCTTTTGATATGATGTGGATCATAGCAAATTCATGTGCCTGCTTTGTAATGATATTTAGAAATACACATTTAAATATGGTGAATTATTTCCTCAATGAGGCCTGCAGATGAGAATATGAGTATATTGAATTACAGGCCTATCCAGATCAGCCACAATGCATGACCATTCTAAACTCTGTTGTGTCATCTATCATTTTCATTGTGTGAAAGAACAATCTGCAGCAAGCTACATTTGAATCTGAGCTTTGACAATCCAGCCAGGCCTACTGATTTACATTGTACCCTCTCAGTAACAATGTGACCTGTGATGATATCATATTCCTTGGTTTCATTCTTGATGCAGATTGTAGATTCTGTAGAGGATTATCTAGGACTGATGAAGGAGATCTTTGACTTTGGGGCCATCAAGAAATTACTGGATAGTGGCTTGAAAGTGGTCATCAATTCTATGCATGGAGGTAAGCTTTCATTAAAGGATATTTCCCTTAACCCATTCATTCCCTGTCACCAATTATACTCATATACCTCAAAAACAAATTTTGGTTTCATGGTTGAATTGGTTATGAGATAAAGAAATATAGATACTCCATCCCGAACTCAAACTTTATTACCTTGCCTTGAGTCTATACAAAAGATTAATATTTTGGGTCTATCAACTCCATTTGACATTCGTTGTCAACCCCTAATCCTATGGGGTCATAACTCCAGGTGAAAATGCACTTGTCTATCCATTATGACTGTAAATATATACTGTGAAATCGGTCGTGCCAGTCATGAGGTAATTTTGAAAGTGGATAGGTCAATCAAGAGGTAATGTAACAAAGAATGCCTGCAAAAGGGACCTCCCTGCCCATCCCTTACTGTTCTTTTCAATGCCAGTGTGTATTGTAGAGTTCCTCACTAACTATCTTACAGGGGGTCCACAGAGAAATCTTTAAGTTTGTAGGCAATACTGTAGGTGTCCAGACGTAGATTTTTGGGGGCCCATGTGTCCCGGATGCCTGTCAGTGTCAAGTCATTTTGTAATGTGTATACTGTTAAATCACTCTTTTTCCCTCATCATAGTCATGGGACCCTATGTGAAGCGCACATTTCACCAGGAGCTGCAAGTCCCTCTCGAATCCTGCCTGAACTGCGACCCCAGTGAAGACTTCGGAGGTCATCATCCTGATCCCAACTTGACCTACGCAGCTGACCTTGTTGAACTCATGAAGAAGGGAACGTATGGCTTTGGGGCTGCCTTTGATGGAGATGGGGTCAGTATTTGTATATTACATGTTTCCTGAACACAAGTTGGGCTAGTTGTTTCACACAGATTATACATCTGTCTCATTTGTAGTTCCCCCATGGAACAAAACACTCAAATACAGATATAGGCCTATCTATTCCTGAAAGAAGAGCACCTATTTTGTCATGACAGGGTATGATTAAAGGGTTTATAACATGAAAAGGGCACTTTTACCTTGACAGAATTTTATTAGGTAATTAATGGGAGGGGAATTTATCACATAGGAGGGGTACTTTTTCATGCTTCTATGAACAAAATTAGGGCAATTTAGCCCCTGCCCCCTGAGTCTGCTGCTGTTAGCCTATATGATATGTTTTACATTATTTTGCTCATGGAATTGCACTTGCCTCATGCAATATTTCCTTGTGTTTGTTGGATCATAACATTCTGCTTGCTGAAAATGCATTCTTCATAAACCCCAGAGACTTTGTAGATGTGAGCCAGTGCAGGCAGCATTCTAGACATTCATTTGTGCTAATCTCATGAATCATTGCCTTTACAGGATCGTAACATGCTGCTTGGTGAGAATGCATTCTTTGTCAACCCCAGTGACTCCGTAGCAGTGATATCAGCCAATGCTAGCTGTATACCATACTTCAAGAAGAACCCTGTCCAGGGCTTGGCTAGGAGTATGCCAACAAGTGGTGCTATGGATAGGTAAGAGTAGTGTCCTTCCAATTGCATCACCTGAATACTGTATTAGGTGATCTTCAGATACATAGAATGCATTAGATTCTAGCGATTTAAAGTCATTCATTTAAACTAAACAAAAATTACAAAATCAAAGAAAAAAAGCAAGTTTTCTACCAAGAGGCACAGTACACTTTCGAAGTAGTGTCCACAATTTAGCGTCAGAAAGTTAGATTTCATGGTTAAATTTGGCACAATTCATGCTGTAATTTCCTTTTGTGATTTCACACTACAAACAAGTAACCTCTAAACCAATGAAATACATTAGGTTTAATTCATGTTGTACATATTGAAGACCTAAACAGCCGAGTTGAAATATAAAATTTGATGTTCAAACATTGTCGTTAGTCGATTCCACTTATTTGTTTCAGACTTTTACAAACACCCATCTAAATTAATCAATTATCACCCTTGGATATGATGTTTCCATACGCAGGGTAGCATCTATTGACGGCATGACGCTCTTTGAGGTCCCCACCGGCTGGAAGTTCTTCGGTAACTTAATGGATGCTGGACGACTCTCCATCTGTGGTGAGGAGAGCTTTGGGACCGGATCCAATCACATCAGGGAGAAGGATGGTCTGTGGGCGGTCCTGGCCTGGCTCTCGATCTTAGCCTCTAGGGGCCAGACCATGGAACAGGTCCTGCAGGAACACTGGAAGAAGTATGGGCGCAACTTCTTCACAAGGTGAGTGTCTGCAAGATGATGTACATATACTTGCTTTATTTTGGCCAGTTCAGGCAGCAGCATTTCAAAATGCAGTAGCATCTATTTTAAGTCCAAAAATCAAAGTTAGAAATAGCACATTACTTAGGTGGACAAGCAGGACTATTGACATCTCTCAAAACCATTGTTCAAGAAATGTTGGATAAAGATAATTCATAGTTTAATATACTTTTTCCTGTCAATTCACTATGTGACTTCATATGAAACATTAGAGAAATTATCTCCGGACGAAATCTGTATTTCCTTGTTAAATTATCTGAATACAAATTTCTAAGGTTTGAACTAGAATTTGATGCTGTTGATAGTTATGCAGTTAATTGTCATCATATTTCTAATTGATTTACAGATTGTTTGACTTGACATGATGAGAGTACTTTCTGTCCTTTTGTTTTAGATGGGACTTTGAAGGTGTACCAGATGAACCAGCCACTAAGTGGATGGACAACCTACGTGACATGGTGTCCAAAGGCAAGGTCAAGGAACTAGTCGGGAGGTCATTCACAAAGGGATCCAAGACCTTCACAATAGCCCAGGCTGACGACTACAGATACACAGACCCTATTGAAAACAGACTCACTTTGAAACAGGTATGAAGCCTTATCTGATATAGTTCATCTGTATTTCTTAGACAAAAGTGGGAATGGCTCATCGGTTATATAGTTGCCTCATAATCAGGAGGATTAAGGATAAAACAATGTGCTAGTGCCCTATTATTAGGCATTGGTCCTCAATAAACATTTGTAGGTCAAATAAATAAGTAAACTAGTTGCATCATGCCTACCCATAAATTCTCTTGTAAAATTACATGGAATATAAATTAAGAGAATTATTCTCCAACCCATTATTTCTCTGGCATTTCTTTTTCCCCAATATAGGGCATTCGATTGATCTTTGACGATGGCTCTCGTGCGATTTTCCGGTTGAGTGGAACCAGTAGCTCAGGCAAGACCGTTCGCATGTACATCGACAGTTTCGAATCCGATCAATCAAAATACGGCATGGATTCACAAGATGCATTGCGCCCTCTAGTGGAGATTGCTTTAGAGGTCTCACAATTCAAGGAGTTTACTGGTATTGAGAAGCCTACTGTCATCACATGAAAAATATATATCATTATTTCACTTTTACTAGTTCTTTGTTTTCCAGCTCAAATTAAAGTTTGGTTTATGATAGTGCATGGCACTGACATTGTTTTGTTTTGTTTTGATTTGTCCTTTGCGTAGCAAAAACAATTTTCCGTGTATTGAAATGAATCTCAACCATAGACATAGTACAATGAAGTGAAATTTTGCAGTGTTTTTCACATATGAATAAAGAGAGTAAGCAGCAAGAGTGCTAGCAATTTTTTGTAATATATGTGATTTAATTCTTCCATAATGACTGATTATACAGTATTGTAGTATTCTACCTCCTCAATCATGATGTCTTATGATTTGATTCTTTAACTATTGTGCTAATTGTGAAAATCTGCTTTTATAGAACTAGAATATAATTTTTCCCCTAAAATTTCTTTATCAGTAATGCAAAATCATTAGCACTTCATGTATGCTGCTTTTTAAATATATTTCATCTTTCTGCACAAAAAGAAAATATCATTGAGGTACCAATTAGTCCATTTTGTTAAAATTAGGAATGATAATATCCTTCATAATTTGACTTTTACAGATTGTCAAAACATTTTATACATCCATGATGTATATCTGTGTGCATAATCATCATGGCATCCTTTTTTATACCAATTCACCTACATTTACATTTTAATCTTCATAGTGACTTCACCAATAGTATATATTTGTATTCAAATTTAAGAGATATGTAAAGGTCCAATGTTACAGAGATGCAAACTTTGCATGGTAGTATTTTTAGCACAACTAAATTTTTATTGTTTAGTTCTTGTGCATGCTAGATTTCTAAGCCCAGATACATCAAGAAAGTGTCCTGTTGTAAAAACATTCTGGAAAGATATCAGTAATTGGCTCCGGGAAATTAAAATATTTAGTTTTCCATTCTCACTCACAGATATATGTTTTGGAGTCGAGACTAGTAACAAAATAATATACACTTTTGTTATTATGCTAAACGCTTTATTTTTTTTAATAAATGCAAAGAAAATAACTTAAGATTTAATTATACAGTTCAAGTTCAAAATTATTTATTTAGAAAAAGTGGAAAGGGTTATTGCCACAAGACAAGGAAAAATGCTGAAACATATGTTAAAATGGCAAAACATAACAAATATGTAATATTATTATCAATGTTATCTTCGCTGTATTCTGTACGCTATATTTCATTTCATAATGTACCACTCATTATACTATGTTTTTGTTATATTGATGTAAATGTTCTTCACAAACTGCTCTTTTATGTACTCTGATTTGAAGCAATACCAGGGTTATTTTAAAAAAAAGTGCAGCTATCAACATAGGTATTTCATGAATTATATTGTATAATGTATGTATGTACAGACTCAAGTTATCCAGATTCATAAATGTGATTGAGCAATATTCCATTAGAGAGTATTTCTATGGTTATTTGATGTGCTACCACGCAAATGGACAAGTATATTGAATATCTTTCCATCATTGATCAAGTATCATACCAGTCATTATACATGAGGGGCAATATTTGGACACTGGCTGATATAGATATACATGTATGTTTTAAAGATACCTGAATGAAAGAAAAATAAAGCTGCATGTACATGAATTAAAGGGACTTGGTAACATTGTTCAGATGAGAGAAAAGGGTGCTAAGGTAGTGACTTCAATGCTAGATGTAAAATTAAAGATAATCTGAAAGTTTGAGTGAAAACATACCATTATTAATGATAAAAATTGGGAAAAACTGATCTGATCCATTCCTTAATTTTCCAAACTATATTTTTATAATCTAAGTAAATTTTAGGTGAATGTTAATCGTCACAAAGCAATGAATTTGATCTGTATATAGAAAAATTTTTTAGAAAGATTTTGAAAAGCCCATTTTATGTCTCATTTTCATGGAAAAACGGTTGGGAAAATTCAAAAATTGGTTGGGAGAATTTACTGTTAGAGGGTGTCGCACGGTGATGCCTTCAAAGAAAACCATAAATATCTTTGTGGTTTGAGACTTTTTTCAGGATTTTTTGCATGTTAGAGGGTTAGTACAGTAGAAGGAATATAGTAAGTAACATTTCATATAAAAAATTACGTAGTTTTTTCATCAACCCTCAACAATGTTACTGAGTCACTTTATGCAGGTACCCCCATTTGCTTCAGGAAGAAAAGCTTAAGTCAAAATAAATTGTTCAACACTCTAATTTCCGGGCAGGATTTTGCTGCCCACAGCACAGAAAGAATTATGTGCACTTGAAACTCGTACTACCAACCCACCTTTATTTTGCATTGCAATTTAGGTTTTCTACCCTCGTGTTCATTTATCATGTAAAATTACGATATTGTTCTTAATTTTACTGTACTAATATGTATCCATATGTGATTTGATATATATCATGTGAGAGTCCTGTACATACCTTTAAAATGATTTTTTGATCACCTGGTCTGTATTAAGATGCAAAAATTAATATATTTTTTAGAATAGAAACACATGTAATTGCTGCATATGATTTGCAATAATTATTATGGAGTGACTGATGTGATACTGAAAGCATATCAAACAACCATTGTGTATTCACAAATGTTTTGAAATACTAGTACTGATTCATTAATAATTAAGAATGAAAGAAAAGAATATTGAAAATCTGAAGATGGATAGTTTTTGTGTATGTTCATAATGTAAAATTTGAATGATGTCACTGCTGATAATTTGACAGTATGCCATAGTTATAAGCCATCGACAATTGCGCCACGGTCAATCCTAGCACCTTTCGTCTTCCTTCAACTCTGGGCTCAACAGGCTACCTAACCCCAGCCTCAATACAAAGCACCCCAAACCAAATTTGTTGCCCAAGTACCATTATCCTGGACAAAATCTAAGTGTAAACGTCACTGGAGAAAATGTTGGACCATGGGCGATTCTTTAGAGTGTCATGGAATAATTGGTAAATTGTGGTTTCTTGCATTAATTTGATAAAATATTAAATGACAACATATCCACCTGAAAACTTATTTAATTGAATTGAATTGAATTTATTTCCGCATTTGAATTAAAGAATTTGCATTGAAGAGGTTTCTATTTGTTTGATCCACTCATTTCATTATTTTGTACTATTACTTTTCAAAGAAACACTCTTCATTTTCTCTCCTCTATCCCTTTCTAATCTCTCTCTCTCTCTCTCTCTCTCTCTCTCTCATTTTCCTTGTCTTTGGTACATATGTTATCTGTAATAGCTTGAAATGAAACATTTGTTATTTGTTATTTATTAACCCTTACTGTACTGGGCTATTTTGAGCATCTCCGTGATTGGGGCCTGGCAGGTCCCCTATGATCTCAAGATGGTATAATTATTTTTTTTCCTAATTAATTATGCAAAATGCTAATTTTATGCATTTTACAGAAAACTCTACATATTTGTCTCTAGACTCCAGACAAGAAGAATCTTGAAAATGTATTGAATAAATGTTTCCTTCATTTCAAGTTCATGAAGTTTCATTATTTTTATATTTGAAAATGCATAGGTTAATTTGAAAAAATAATGAATACGCAAATTACGTGATTTTTTTTTTTTGAAAGCATGTTTAGCACTGTGAGCAAAGCCAAAAACAATCATTTCACCCACTATCTCACTGTAGAATAATATTTCTCCACTACCCATCTGCATATCACTGCTCATAACCGGAAAAAAAAAAGGTTAAAAAAATCATCATTTTATTTTCTTATTTTTTATTTCTTATTATATCTATTCTTTTAATCTGGAATACATCAAGTTACTTTGAGAAACATATCAAAGCAATTTGATATCAATTCATATCTCCCACTTATGAAGAAATACATCTAAACCTGTATTCACATTTCTGCTTGTACATGAATACATGCAATTATAGCACTTTTTGATGACATGCGCATACTAATTGTTATGTAACACCTTACAGGTATATCCAATTTCGACGAAAATGGTATCAAAATGTGCGTAAGACTGAAGGGAAAAAAGTCATGAAACAACAATTTAAAATTCCAAGTGGTTGCATCTCCGAAAATTGGGGGGGGACCCCAGTACAGTAAGGGTTAAAGCAATGTTAATGATATAGCTGTATTTCCATTTTTAAAACACAAACAAGTTTATTTTTCATACCAATATATATATATATATATATATATATATATATATATATATATCAAATAGGTGCTTCACACAATTTGAGTTTTTGTGTTGATGTATGATGTAATTAAAGCAAAGTGTGCTGCAAATTTGCGTCTTGGACAATATCAACAACAAAGGACTAAATACATCAAGATTTATTCCATCAACTTTTCTTGCCATCCATATAATTATTTGTAAAAAAAGGCACTTATAACCTACATCATGAATAGAATTTATTGCACAAAATATTTGTATGCTCAGCCGAATAAATAAATTCATAATGTTAACACATCCATTAAAAAATAAGAAAAAAACTGGAGGCTTAAATGATGTTTTCGTGAAGGTCTTGGAAGCTGGACATCGATTCCAACTTATCCTCGATCCCAAGCAAGGCAAAACGTTTGGAAGGTGCTGTGTTCCAGTAGCAAATCTGCTCCGGTGAATACTTATCCTGGACGGGTATAACATCCCTGAATGTATTGTCTTTCCAATGGAAGTTGAACTTCTCTAAAAGGTCAATGATCTCTTCATCGGTTGTCAGAGGCTGGTGGGGAGCCGTTTGTGGTAGGTCGCTGCATATGGTGTCCTTTAAGATGATGGCTCCTCGAAGAGCAAACCAGCCGCCATACCTAGGATGGATGCTGACTCCATAGACTTTCTGTAAAGAGAATGAAGTTGCAGATCTTCGTTTCATGATCTTGAAAAGGCTCAAATGTGTCCTAGATTTTCAAGAATTCATAGATAAACAATCTCTCTGCCCTAAGTAACATACATGTAGATCACCATGTAACTTTGTAACAATGATTTTTTCTTCAAATTTGTGAATATCTTTTGAAATGATTATTTATTCTATTTGTTTGTAAAAGTAGTTATTTACACAAATTTTTGAAAGTTAATATATTACTCTTCCCTACCAAATTGTATTCTTGGGGGCATGTACAAAAATTGAGTGTAGAATTTTACAAAAAAGTATGCAATACTCACACACATGGATTCATCATTTATTGCCCCAGTCCTTTCCCGGTAATACATGTATGATGTATGAATGCACACACATTGTTTGAACAATTGAAATACTGGTTCAATAAGCATTTACAATTACTGAATCTGAAAGCAAAGTTGGAATATGAAACTTACCTTCTTTTCATCCCAAGGGTCGTTGCAGATATTGTCTCTCTTGAAGTAGAATGCAGCTCCTGACACATGGCCTGCTGTTTGGACCAAGAGTTTGGGTCTCCTGGTCACGGGATGCATCTCAAAGTCCTGGATAATGTTGACTTCATGGTCTGGTTGTAAAGCCTTGAATAATAAATAAAAAGAGATATCAAGATTTGGAGTGAAGGAAGGATAGGAGAAGGGTAGAAAGAGAGAATAAGTGACATAGAGGTGCAGGTAGCATAAATAATTCTTTGTCCTTCCCAAAAACAATCATGCCACGGCTCCATGTTGTTGTTTTAATTTTAAGGGCACATAATCATTTCTTCCTTGTTCTCCTTTAAAAGAGCTGATAATTTGTTTACTCTGTTTCTATTTATGAGTAAAACAAAGCAAAGGGAATATCCTAATCGATTTATGAAATTCAAGACTATTCTTGAATTCTTGTACCTCTTTGGCTCTTAGGAGTTGCTCTGCTACACACGAGTCTATGGGGTCTCTGTTCTCAATCACACTTTGGTTTTTCAGTCTTTCAACAAACGGTAAAAAGGCCTTGTCGAACAAAGAGGGCGTGCTGAGGATACAGAAGGCCAAAGTGTCCTCAGGATATGACAGATGGAAGACAGGTTTCACCTTCTCATTATACCATCCAACCTGCAGGTGAAAAAAAAAACATTTTAAAATATAGAAGAAAAAATTATCTCACTGGCTTAATTATAATAAATAAATGTCATTCAAAATCAAATCATCTCCAACCCAGGCCCAATTGAGTCCTAACGTTTTAGTTCTGTCTGAAAACTGTGACACTAATGTAGATATCTAACTTTAAGTCTTCTTTTGACAATATGGCATAATTGCATAATCCTCTACACTAAATGAATGCAACAGTCAGGAGAATATGTTCAAATTTATTGTAAAAGTAAAACTTACAAACTTCTTGAAAGTTTTCTTTCGTTTAGAAATATTTTTTGGTGGGACATTGTCTAGTCATATACTCAATGTCATTGTCTCTGTCAGGCGCAGCCGCAGGCTCAGCCTCATGTCATGGCTCATGCTGCTGCTTTCATGCATGTGCATTTTTGAAATCTTAAACAAATTCAGTCATCTAATAATGATAATGAAAATGTAGCTGATTCATACTCACGAATATGCGTGATTGGTCAAAGTCTTCTCACAAATTTACTGTTTTTTACTGTTTAGTCTTAGAATAGTGATTTCACTTACGCATAAATACACACACGGGACTGTAGACTGTAGTGATAGCGTGACGTGAACTAGCTACTACTACTAGCTTAACTTCAAATGATTAATAATACAGACGATTAATGATACAGTCTAATTATAAGTTACCTTAAAAGGGTGAATCTCAAAACCACTTGGTTCCAGAGTATTCCGGAGTTTTTCGGTAATAGATTCCATCAATCAATAAATTTCATGAATTTTGGTTGGACACTGCACTGTCAATAACATGTCTCATGTGACAAGTCATGTGACACTCGATCTCTCCGCACAGTTTTGTACTTGTACTGTACATACTTGTCAGTGCAGTAGTCGAGTCGAGGCTGTAAAACCAAAGTCTAATTTTTTAGTGAGAAATGTTGACAATTTGATCGTAATTAGTAATATCATCGTATCTTATTAATTCTAGCTGGTTTCTTTCATCAGAAAAGATGTCTTTTCGATCAGGGACTCCGAGGGATTATGAAACAGGCGAGAAGACACCACTTTTAAATGGTGACGAAGCAGAGGCAAGAAAAGGAGGGTAAGTTGGAAATCTCTTGTTTATATTAAAAATTGTTGAGTACCGGTAGACTTGATCGGAGCTGAGTTTGAGAGTGCATGCACCCGCGTTCTTCGGGTGCGCGAAAGAGTTGCGTGCCGTTGTGATTGTTATTGTCATTGATTCATGCACTTGCACATACTTAGCATAGGGCTAAGTTATACTAGATGAAGGAGGATTTTGAATTTTATGTTCGTCCATGATTTTCATAATTCGTGCATGATTGATTGATGATCATGAATGAACAAGGATTTTCAATTACAATTGTTCTTTAAATTAATTTACTCTAATAATCTAATATTATATTGTCATTGGTTATTCATTTAAATATGATTGTGTGTGTCAATGTCATACTCAGAGTCAGAAGAAGAAGATGATGATACAGTTTACAAATTGATTTTGTTGTTGATGTTGTTTAGTGCTATCGGCTCTCATCAGTTAAGAATATGTACATGGCTTTAGTTTAGGCTTTATATTTTATTCATCTTTTAAATGTTCATGCTCTTTGCAATTTAAAAAAAGATATATTAAAATATTAGTTTACATACACCTGTACATATATTTTGTTTGCTTTTTGGGTGGATAAAAGAGGAGCGAGATCTCAGATCCACTGGTCCATAGCCTATAGCTAACATAGCTAGCAGGCCAGGGCGGCATTTAATGAAACTGTCATGAGTAGCCTACAAGTTCACCGACTACTGATGGGATGGACTGTCTCATTGTTTTTACATGCTTTATTCTCATTCCAAATGGTTGTCTTACTTTTTTACTTTTTAAAATATTTTTCAAATTGCCAACCACTAATGCCAACACATGGTTAGATTTTCACATTTAGTGGATGGTTTTTAATTTAGGAAAGGTGTGTGTGGTACTTAGCAGTTAGCATTTTTCTTCTTCTACAGTAAGTTCTCAGAAGAAAAATGCTAACCCGTAGGGCTACAAGAAGAAAAAAGAAGAAGGAGCAGATGAAGATGGCAACATTTCTCTCTGTTTACAAAGCTGATAGAAATAAGACAAGTTTATACTCTGTTCCAAATATATGTACAGGTATAATTATGTTTAATTAATATACAGATTAAATTCCACTAGCTACACCTGTATACCACCATAAAATCATAATTAATCAACATTTGATATTGTAACCAAATTAGAACCGATGTAGCAGACTAAGTTTTTTTAAACATAATTTTCACAAAGAAATTGAGCAGAAAATTGATAAAGAAGCAATTCTGTAATTTAGGTGACAACTTCAACAATACCAACATTCCAACAACAAAAATACCCCCAAAATTATGTGTTAGAAACAATCAAGCTTGTGGGCCCACATGTATACATGTACATGTACCGGTATGTGTAGAAATTTCACTGCCAATTCCCTTCCTCTAAGCATATACACAATATAAATCTACTGTACTTTCTACTTGACTATAATTTTGACATAATTTCTTGACAAGCCGTAAACATTTGTAGGTCAAATAAATAAGTAAAGAAGAAAGAACATAGTTCATTTTGGAATGCATCAAAGATAAGATCTTTGTGTTGGAAAAAAAAATTGGAAATCATTAATATTGACACAAAACATCAGTTTCTTTATAATTGGTGATAAAGTGCAGAAATGCGTACTAGACCAATACAAATTGATGAGAAATTAGACTTTCCAGTTTTCACTGAGTCTTGCCCTGTCTCAGATAACCCCTTTCAATCTTTTTCTTTCTGTGATGGCTACAAGGGGGCAGGGGTGAATTGCCACCCCTACTTCTTCTGTTCAAATAAAAGCTGGAATGCAGTTATTCACACATGAATACAAAAGTGAATTCATGTGACCTCCCCCCAGCCAAATTTTTAGACTATCATTTATTTGTATTTTAGAGATTTCAAAAATATGACATGCTTCTAAAAATGTGAGGACCTTTTTTTCTTCTTCACCTGTTAGATATTTGAGAGACATTCGTGTGATTGTGCCTACATGTACATGTATGAAAACTATGGGAATCTTAGTGTCATTTCACGAAACCGTCTCTTAAGTACAAGTTCACCAACTTTCCTTTCAAACGTGTGTTAAATTTAATACATACATGTGTTAACTAGGCGTTGTGGCGTGCGCCTGTAATCCAGCTAATAGTGGAAGTTACAAACTGATTCAGCCGAGGACGCAGGTTCGAAACTGAGTCACGTCTTTCGGATGGTGACGTTAAAGGTCGGTCCCCAGACGTAAATAATCATATCTGATTGATACACGTCTGTAAAAACCCAATTACACACACAATGGGTGGGTTGTGGGCAAACTTGTACTTACACATGTATGACAGTTTTTTACCTGTCAGCTTTTAATACTCTGACAGCTTTTAGGATTTACACTTGAGCCCCACCCCTGATATTATAATTATTCTGGGGAAAACCCTAACAGGCAACTTTTTGTTTTCCCTATGATGCGCATGCTGGTTTACCATGTTTACTAAATTTTTCCCCCTTTTGTCAATTTTTTATTTGTATGTTTGTTTCTTTATGTTTTCCTTTTCATTTTATGAAATTTGTACATTATTTTGTATTCTTGCATGTTTTTAAATGTAATGTGGTAAATAAATGAACTGAAAAAAGAAATTAGTTATGTATTTTATAATATATATACCTACAGTACATATATCTGGAATTGTATTTATTTATTTTTTCAGTGTGAGTGCGCTACGAGACAGTCCTATCTCTGGGAGCAGTAATCTTAGTGGAGCTAGTCTCACTGGAACAGAAAAGAAAAGAAGGTGAGTCCTGAAGAAAGTCACTATGGTATTCATGTCTTTGAATTTGAATGTCAAGTAAATCAAACTACCAATAATTTGCCAAAATTCTGTATTTTTCTTTCTTTCTTTTCCCATCTTGTTAAAGGTGGGGAACAGCAGGTTGTGGATCGTCCCTAACTAGACATTCTAATCTTTCCAACAATGCACACATTTTTATATCATTTGTAATTTACATAAGTAAAACCCGCTAAAATATCATTTTATCTGTTCATCCGAAATTTACCAGCTTGAAATTATTACAATCATAAATAGGATTTAGGAGCAGGAAGTAATGTATTTAGATTCCCAAAGATTACAAAAGAGAGGGAGATGGGATAGGATTAACACAAAATGACATACAACATGTACAGGTACCCACTGTTTCTAATTGTACTCCATTCAAACATTTGACCAAAGGGGATGGTCTTTCTTTTTTGTTGGCCAGTAGAAATTGTAAGGTTCCTCTGTATATTTTACATGAAATACCCTTTTAATGTAATACACAAGACAATGTATTTTCCTCATATTCATATGTATGGTGAACAAAGAAATAGACATGTATAAAACTCTATGGATTTCATTCTTAAAGGGTGAGGTCTATGATATAGCAGAGACATTTCTTGTAAGTTCACAAGCAGAGAAATTTCTACCCTATCAAAAGTTTTTTTTTAAATCAGGAATGACCCGCTAAAAGTATACAGAAGCTGTGAAGATTCATCTCCGGAAAGCACAGAAAAAAGGGCTCTGAAATCCTGAGACAAAAAAAACAGAACAGCTGTGCACAAAGTACAAAAGGAAAATGGTACAAAGCAACATTAGAATATTTAATTTCTTCTGTAGATTTGTTTTAAAAGAACTGCAGTCAACAAAAAGTGTATAGTGTCTACACTGGGAATGACCTGCGGTTGAATCTATGGTTCAGGAAATGAAAGGGCATTAAAATGACACCAAACAGGAAAGGGCTCGAAAGCTAATGTCTCAACAAAACACACCTTTTGTAAATCTCGAAATGTTTTATTGGTGAGAAAAGAACGTAATAAAAACATGTAAATGTATGTATGATACATAAACACTGCTTATTGTCCCCATTAGACATCATGCCTAATCTTTCCATACTTTTTTTTCATACAATGTTGATTTAGTGAACATGATTACAGTGTCTTTTGTGTAGAGTAACGTTTGAGAATGATGACCTTCCCTTACATTTTTACATGTAGTACTGAAGTGTGATTCAAGACTTTTTGTTGTGAGTTGATTTTACGTTCTAATACAGTCAAACCTGTCTATAGCGATTGCCCAAGGGAAACACAAAAAGTGGTCTTTGTAGACAGGTGGTCTTTGTAGACAAGTCCTTTAGTACATGTTTCAATGATAAACCATTTTCAAGGGGAAAAAAAATGTGGTCTTTGTAGACAGGTTGTAACTAAAGCAGGTTTGACTGTACATAATACTGTACATGTATATTCATGAGTTGAGATAATTATGCACATTTTTGTAAATAATTCTAGTGTTGTCCGATACATCATGTATTGTACAGATGATGAGTGATGAGAGGATCAGTTTAAAGTATTTTTGAATAGTTTTAATATTCGAGGGATAATTTTAATCATAACCTTATAAAGACACAAAGTAAATGTTGTAGTGTGTTATTTTCACATCACTTCTGTCATACAAATGGCATGGATACAAATATGATAGTGCCAATGGTCATGACTACATGATGGTCAGTTTATATTGTTGGAGCGCCAGGACCTTCACAGCATGATGGACATGTGCGCTATATAAGAAGCCACCATTATTATTACATGTAGTTCTATTAGATTTATGGAAGTATAAATGTCCACGTTGTAATTTGGTTGTAATTTCTGTGAAAGGTAGGATGTGAATTAATCAATCTCTCTCTCTTTTCTTTTCTAGGAAACCTTTCCACCACACATCACGCCCATCCATCTCAGAACGCAACATCCAGGAACCAGATGAAGAAAGAGTGGTTGCTACATACCAGAGATATAGATACTACAGCAGGCTAGGAGCAAATAATACAGATCACTTTGTAAGTTTGACGAGGAATTTCCTCTTAAATCTTCACAATATTTGTAGGGCATATTCAATTTTTATATTACAATGTAGGTAGGTCTGTCACAGAGACAGTTTGGGTAAAGAGTAGAAGTAGAGTGGAAATGTGACACCATACTGACCATAGGTCTCTACATTACCATCTTATAAATCTAAATTGAAGTTCAATTAAATTTTCAGGTACCGGGTAATGTTTTATTCATACAACAAAAAAATTAACCCTGAGGAATTCTCCTTTTTTTCTTCTTCTAGAGCAGGGTGATCTAGTAAGTGAAAACATGAGATAATTTGTACACTGAGTCTGTGATCAAATCTTGTCTTTTCATATATTTTTGATAATAATTATGATGAATTCAGATCACGAAACCACAAAACCACTAAACAGGTATGTACTTGATCTGTTAGCGTTGTTTAGTGTAAAGCTACCCAAATCCAACTCTCTCCATTGTATTCATTGACAGTACATTGAAATGTGAATCACATGTCCTCTGCGGACTTTGAGTCAAGAACAATCACCTTTTATCGGTATGTAGAAGAAAAACAAAAAAAGTCTATTGTGGAAACTCAACATTGACATTCAAGACAATGGGAACTTATGACTAATCTTCTTCAGGTTTGTTGAATATGAGAGTGTGAATTATATATATTTATGGCATGTACGTGCAGTGGGAAAGGTTTTTAAACCAGTAGTTGCATGCAGCCCATTCCATCAGTTTTAGTTTGCACAGTGAAGTAAAGAATGTTGAAAATAAAATATGTAATTTATTAAAAATTGTTATGGGACAGTATGCATTATGCAATTCCCTGTTATCACAATCACAATCATCAATTAATACAATACAAACAAAAAACAAAAAATATTGATCTATATCATGAATATGTCTTCTTGATTCTTTCATCTAATAAATTTTCTCTCAATTCCTCTTCTTTATCCTTCAGAAAATCCCAGACCATGTTGTTCCTTCTGATCTGTTCGTTCTCATGGTTCCTTTCAACCTTGTCAAGAAGGATCCAGGTGCTAAGCAGAGTAGCATTATTACAATGTAAGTATGAACACCCCAACCCAACGCAACCCAATCCCAGACCATGTTGTTCCTTCTGATCTGTTCATTCTCATGGTTCCTTTCAACCTTGTCAAGAAGGATCCAGGTGCTGAGCAGAGTAGCATTATTACAATGTAAGTATGAACACCCCCAACCCAACAACCCAACCCAACCCAACCCAACCCAATCCCAGACCATGTTGTTCCTTCTGATCTGTTCATTCTCATGGTTCCTTTCAACCTTGTCAAGAAGGATCCAGGTGCTATTAAAGCAGAGTAGCATTATTACAATGTAAGTATGAACACCCCAACCCAACCCAACCCAACCCAACCCAACCCAACCCAATCCCAGACCATGTTGTTCCTTCTGATCTGTTCATTCTCATGGTTCCTTTCAACCTTGTCAAGAAGGATCCAGGTGCTAAGCAGAGTAGCATTATTACAATGTAAGTATGAACACCCCCAACCCAACCCAACCCAACCCAACCCAACCCAACCCAATCCCAGACCATGTTGTTCCTTCTGATCTGTTCATTCTCATGGTTCCTTCAACCTTGTCAAGAAGGATCCAGGTGCTAAGCAGAGTATCATTATTACAATGTAAGTATGAATACCCCCAACCCAACCCAACCCAACCCAACCCAATCCCAGACCATGTTGTTCCTTCTGATCTGTTCATTCTCATGGTTCCTTCAACCTTGTCAAGAAGGATCCAGCTGCTAAGCAGAGTAGCATTATTACAATGTAAGTATGAACACCCCCAACCCAACCCAATCCCAACATGACTGGCTACGCACCCGCGTCCAGAAAAAGCGTCGAAAGGGTGTCCTTTTCAGCTATATGGTGTTGTTGACGTTTTCCTTAAAAAGGGGTGTTTTTCAAGCACTGATCGCACAAAAAAAGGGTACCTTTTCAGGTTCACAGGTTTCAACATTTTCTTAAATGGTCATTTCAGAAAAAGTGTGATACGCCATTAGGGTCCATTTGAGAGGTTGATGGACACGGGTGGGTAGCACTTGGGTATGAGAGTGACCCCCCAGGCCCCAACCCTACAATCACATGTAGTAGTATACCTATGAGTAGTTTGCATATGCAGACACTTACATTCCTTTCAATGTTTTCCATATATTTTGGGTGGTAAAAATTTGAATATTTCCAGCCCTTGGGCTGCATGTTTAACGTTCAATGTTTCATTGCAATAAATCGATTTAAACAAATAAACAATCAAGAAGGAGCCATGTGCTATAAAGCAGAGTAGCATTATTACAATGTAAGTTTGAACATATCTTATCCTATAGTATTGGTTATTAGCACCCTGCCTGTAACTTTTATAGTATATTGATGAGAAAATCATGTTATTATGTTCAGGACTACGTATATATTTCTTCGTAATTTATTTTTCTTTTCATTTCTACATATGGTATACTATTAATGTAATTTTCCAAAACAAAGGGCTAACAATTTTGAATTTGTAATCTTCCTGAATTTCTGTAGATAATGGATATGTAGTGATTAGAGATTCTTGCACATATTAGATACAACATAATCTGTGAAATATGATCACTATGAAAACTCAAAACTTCCGTAAAGTGATGCGGGTACATGTACTAGGAAAATATACACATTACATTGTCAGAGTGGAAAATTCTGTTACATCACAACCCAGCATTGAACCCTCACTTATTGACACAAGATTAACAGTCGTCAAACAACTTTAATAGTGTCATGAATATTACACAGAGTTTAGAAACATATTGCCAAGTCTCAAGAGTGGAACCTTATCTCTGATTGTGTTTCTTATCTACCCATATCCGTAACAGCTGTGTCAGTCTCATGATTTCAATGTAGTCTCAAGAATTTTATCTCACAAATTAAGATAATATTTTGTCTACATGTACATATATATTGTTGAACCCATTGGCAAGTACAGCCCAATTACGCCTTGGCCCATTTTTCATATTATATTTCCTATTGAACATGATACGTACTGAATGTTGTGTACTGATTAGAAGCTTCTTGATCTATTTCATCTTTCTCTAAGCTTTTTTTTTCTTTCTATACCCTCTCTAACTCTTTGGCCCGAATTCACAAAGGAGGTTTTACTTTACCCATGGTTTAAACCCTCATTTACATAACCCATGGTTTAAAAATTAGCGCAAAATAAGCGTACCTTCCTTGCCTTGCTCGCATCTAATATTGGACATCTGACTGTGTCATGCTTATTTTGCGCTAAATTTAGACGGTGGGTCATACTTTTGTAAATGAAGATTTAAACCATGGGTTAAATTCAAACCTCCTTTGTGAATTCGGGCCTTTGTGTCTATCCCATTTCTTCTTCTGCGAAACTGTTCTACATGTAATGCTGATAAGTGTTTTCGTGTGTGTGTGTAAATACAGGTGTGATATACTGTAGGTATTGGAATGAATGGGTGTATTTGGGTATATGTTATTGCTTTTATTAAATTATTGCCTGCTGATTAATTTTATTCCAATTTAATTTATTTCTATATATTTGTTCATGGCCCCTCCTAATAAGCTTTGCATTCCTAGGGGGTCCTTCAAATGTATTTTTTTAATGTATTCATTATTTAATTAGTATGTTTTTAATGGAAAAATAAATTGATATGGATTTTAAAAAATGAAAAATATGTCAATGTACACGTCCATGAATATAAAATACTTTTATCTATAAAGATGGGTGTTGCATACATGTATCTGTGGCTAATTACCTCTGTAAATGATTTTCAAGAATTAAATGAGGTGTGCACCGTACACAGAGGTACTGTACATGTAATCAAAAGGAGAGATAACGGATGATTTTGCACAAAATGCCCTGATGAAGCTCACACTAAAACATTTCTTTTTAAAAGAAATTATGAAGGAATGCTAATCATAGGTAAACATATCCTAAAACTGGATGATAAGGAGCAAACTCCTTTTGAATGATGATTAATGTAGCTATGTTAATTTTGATATAAATTCAGTTATACAATTAGAATATAAAAATATTAGGCCTAGTTTTTGGAAAAGCTTTTTTTTTTAATTTAAAGAACTATTAAATTCCTTATCAAATTGCCTTTACTGTTTACTTTCTTCAACCATGTCAACACGTTACATGATAGTGTTTTATTCAAGTATAATATTTTGTACATGTGCTTAAACTCTCTTTTATCTTTATTTCATTTCAGATTCTCAATATGGAACACAATGATGGGCACCTCTCTCCTAAGCATGCCCTGGGCCTTACAACAAGCTGGCTTTGCTATGGGTCTAGGTCTAATGCTCTGCATGGCGGCTCTAGCCATGTATACATGTTACAGGGTTATCCAGTCTGTTGAAAGACAAGGTAAGGGCTGATTGCCATTTGATCCAATTCCAATTTGTCTAGTATTCATCTTTCCTAAGCATGCCCTGGGCCTTACAACAAGCTGGCTTTGCTATGGGTCTAGGTCTAATGCTCTGCATGGCGGCTCTAGCCATGTATACATGTTACAGGGTTATCCAGTCTGTTGAAAGACAAGGTAAGGGCTGATTGCCATTTGGTCCAATGCCAATTTGTCTAGTATTCATCTTTCCTGAGGACGACATGGGCCTAACAACAAGCTGGCTTTGCTATAATAATAATAACGAGAAATTTAATTCGTCATTGAGGACGAATTAGGTGGTCTGTCTTTTAATCTGGTGGACGCTGATCTTGGTAAAGATTGTCACAGCTACAACATATCGAAATTTGAAAGAAAATCGATCAATTTTTACAGAGATACAATCATTTGTTCATCAATATGCTGACGTCATAATATACAAATTCGTATTTCGAGTTCCAAGGCCATTATGATGATGTCACGATATATTTAACGGCCAAATGAGACATGAAATCATATCTCCGACTCATACTCTATCCATATATATAAAAAAATTGTTTGGTCAACGGGCATCCCAAAGAACTATAATAGATTTTGTATATGCATGTTTTTGCCCACCTATGCTATGTATTATAAGTGCTCGCACGTACGGACATTTATCTATAACGGACGCTCAATTGGGTATTATTGGTCATAAAGAGATAAATATGGTACCAAATTGTTAGTAAAAACATTAGGAATATCATGCCAAAAGAAATTGTGTGGAATTATTGTGCGTTCGGCCGTCAAGACCGAGCAGCGCATTCGCGTGTCTGCGTTTTCTCGAAATGCTTAGAATTGGCTAAACGTACTCTAATTTGATTAAAAAGTGATTTTGAGCATTTTAAAATTTTGCGCGCACTGGCGCGCGGACGTCTGTCTGTAGCGTTTATTGACATGAAAATGACCGGACGCATATTGAACTTAATATTGATAAATTTGAATGAGAAATGAATTTCTGTTATGAAGATATGATCATAAGTTGATTTTCACAAAATGGCGCCTGGATGACGTCATGATAACCTGATGGACATGAAAATGTTGCAGAAACATCTTAGGACAATGACCTATGACTGTGCCAAATTTGAAAGAAATTGACCGCATCGATCTAAGAGTTATCGTCTGCACAAAAAAGTGGAGAAATAAATAAAAATAAATAATAATAATAAAGAAGAAAGAAAATTCTGACGAAATTAATAGGTGGTCTGTCGATGACAGACCACCTAATAATAACAACATTTATAATGCGCACATATCCACCTCAAGGGATGCTCAGGACGCCTTAACAAATTTGGAAAACATTGGAAATTATTACCCCGGCTTTAGCTGTGCTGCCATTACGGTGCTCTAGCATTTCAAGGAATTAATTCCTGCCAGGTACCCATTTACATCACCTGGGTTGAGTGTGGCAAATGTAGATCAATGTCTTGCCAAAGGACATTAGTGCCGCGGCGGACCTTGTGATCGACAGTTCGGTGACGTATCCACTCGACCACGACACCTCTAGGGTCTAGGAATTGTTTGACATCCAAGAGAGGGAGCGATATGTCCCCCTCTTGGTCTCTCCTTCTATATAACCTTTCACATCTTCTCTCCTAAAAGCCATTCAGTCCTTTTCACTCTGTATTATTGACCCCTCCTTTCACCTTTCACCTACTCTGTTCTCCACAGAGTCATCGGGGAAACTGATAGAGTTCTCTGACGTGTGTCGTGATTACCTCGGTCGTTGGGGCGAGTACATCAGCGTCTTCTTCTCTCTGTCGGCTCTACTGGGGGCCATGATCGTCTACTGGGTGCTGATGTCAAACTTCTTATACAGTACTGTGACATTTATATTTGGTGAGTACCGCAGGATAGAATAGAGAAAGCTGTTTAGCCTTTCTTGCGATATGGGACAAATTCATGAGTTGTTTTCGAAACTGCCAATATTTTCTTGGCAGGGAGGGGGGAAGGGGGGGGGGGGCTATGATAGTTACTGGCTATGATAGTTACTGGCTATGATAGTTACTGGGGGCCATGTTCGTCTACTGGGTGTTCATGTCTAACTTCTTATACAGTGACATTCATTGGCTAAGCATCACAGGATAGAGTAGGGAAATACATTTAGCCTTAGATATGATACATGAGAGATACATGAGAATTACACAAGTTGTTCTAAAGATTGCTAGTATGTTTGCACAGAAATAAATATATTTATCTGCTCAGGGGAGATAATTCCAATCCAAGCCATCCAGGAATTTATAAAGCGCCAATACCTAGTTGCCTAATCACCTTGTTCTCTTAAAATCAGCAAAATTGATGACATTCTGTATTTGTTTGGTTATGCTTTTTTTTCCTTAATATAGTCTTTGATCTTTTAGTTGTATTGATAAATATTTCAACTTTAATTATTTTTTTCCTTTTCGTGTTCTCAAATAATTATTTCACTTATAAGTTTTTTATGGGAGACATTCAGTGTTGAAAAACCACTTCTATACAAATCTTCGATAAAAGTCACTAAAGACATAGTCTAACACGTTTCAATTAGTATGATTTATTCAGTTAAATGATTATCTCAATAGCAGCCTTCATCCAGGGAATTTGACAGATTTATCAATTTGTTTTTTCTTTTATTTTCTTTTATGTTTTGTTTCCAGATGAGGTGAAAAATGTTGTACCAGAAGTTAACGGTACTGGAGGTTGTCCAGGTCATAGTTCAGTGCTTTGCCCCGGTCATCATGTCAATGGAACAGGGTACCTTGTACTCGGAGAAGTGACAGAAAAAAGTAAGCTAGGAGTCGAAGTATTGAAGACCAGACATACAATGTATGCTTCAGCGACAGTTGCTCTGGCCTTTTTTCTCTTCAAAGATGTAGGATAAGGGTTAGGATTTCAATTTGATTTTAAGGTTAGGTTAAGGTTTTTGATTTAGGGTTAGTTTAAATACTATGTCCAGGGTTAAAGTATAGGATATTGAATGCAGAGCATGTGTTGTAGAACTTGTAAATTCTTTATTTTGTACATGTATATCAGAAACCATTGAAAGGTTTAGTACAAGTCATGTTTTATGCAAGGATTCGTCATCATCTGGTATTAGAGTTTGTAGAGTTGAAAAGTAAAAGTCAGTGAAATTGATTCATAAAATTGTACATTATCAATATAATTCATAGAATTTGAAGCATCTGTTTACATTTGGGAGAGAGAATAAAAAAAGGGAAATATAGGAGAAAAGGAGGAGGTTATGAAAGATAATATTACAGTGTAACATAGAATGGAGCAAAACGGGATGAAAAAAGAGGTAAAACATACATTAAAGATAATTTTACCTCAAATTTCATTATCAGTATCATATACATTCAGTATTGAATTTCTATGAATAAAGACTCCCTGTCGTGGTCTTTTACAATAGATGTTTTATGTTTTTATTTTTTATTTTAATTTCAGTGTCCAATTCAACCGCAGCTGAAGTGGTGGTGTTCCACAAGGTCTGGACGGAGACTGGGACCGTGCCTCTTTTCCTCTGTATCCTTATCCTACCTCTTATTCATATCAAGTCGCCAACGTTCTTCACTAAATTCAATTCACTCGGTAAGTTATTTCATCTTTTTCTTAGATTTTTTGATATTCTGTTAACCCTATAGTAACTAAACCGCCCAAAACCGCCCCTCCTTTTTACTCACTGAACCGCCCAAAACCGCCCGTCCGTTTTCGTCCGTTTTCAACGTGCTGTAGTATCCGTTCATGAGATCTACCTTAATAATGTTATATGTGCGTAATCCTTATGATGTGTACAGTAGGATTCTGCATAGAAAAATAGTTTCATATTCATTTTTTTTTTTTTTTTTCCTGTTAGGTTGTTTTCTATGCATGTTTTCTTCTTCCTGTAAACTTCCTTGTTTTTTTTTCCATTTCATTTTTATCTTCCCCTTTTCCCTCTATTTGTTTTCTCCTTTTCTTCTATTACATGTACAAATGTATTTCAATCATTTTCTTCCCCTTGTTTTGGAATCATCCTTTTTATCAATCTTTCACAATAACTTCTTCAAGGTTCATTCGTACTTTAAAGTAAAATGAAAATTTGTTGATTATATTAAATGCAGTAAAAAAAAAATATATAAAAAAAATTAGAAAGTTTGAGCTAATTTGGATAAAGAATGATAAATAATAAATAAGAGTGAAGTATTGTAGGACATTGTATAATTTTCCTTTGTCCTATTTCTCCTTTTCTCCGACAGGAACACTGTCTGTGGCTTTTCTGCTAGTCTACATCTGCGTCACAGCAAGCCGTTGGGGAATCAATATAGATTTTGACCGTCCAAGCAGCCACAATTATGTAGAATGTAAGTTTTTCATGTGAGCAAATTGTAGAACCTATACTTGTATTATAAAATGTATATACATGTAGTTATTCATTCATTTTCTATTAATCTTTCAATCACAGTTATTACATATCATTTAAATGAAATTATCATTATTTTTTATACGTACACTGATATTGCTTTCATTATTTAACATTTTACCATTTTTGTTTGGGAATAAATTCATAGGTAGTGGTGTAGCAAAACTTACATATATCACATTTTTAACAAAAACTCCAGAATTAAGAGTACATATCTGTATATCTGAGTGTATGCACTTTGCTATCTTACAAATGCTGAAAACTTCTCTTATATTGTCACTGCTTTAAGGCTGTAGAGAAATTTTATTTTAAAATTTTGTTCAAGTCCATGCTTTATAGTACACATCTTTTACAAGGCACAGAGGTGAAGGGAGAGATAGAGAGAAAAGGGAGAGAGAGAGAGAGAGAGAGAGAAGGGCTTTATGGCATGTATACATGTACTTCAACTACATGTAAATGTAGGTGTTGGATTCTTAAGGTTTAAATACTTTCAGTATATAATTTCATTTTATTTTATGTATTTGCCAGATTATTTTTCACCAAATTTCAGCACACTGATCAATGCTTAATTATTCTCATTATTAAACATTAATGTTAAAATATGTTTTTCTTTTCCACTTTGCTTTTTCTTTCTGCATTTAATGCTTTCAGCTTTATATTTATTTACCAGTACGACTATAAAATGCATCTTCTGTTTCCTGCAGTATTTCATTGGAGTTTTCCTTCAATGTCTGGTATGTTGGCACTGGGGTATTTCATTCACAACGCGGTATCATCCATCATGCGCAATCAAGCTCATCCCGAGAATAATGTAAGGGCTATTAAAGTCAAAGTGCAGAAATCCTGCAAAGGTCTTAGATCTGGGGAGTGTTTCACAAAGACTAAGATTGACTTAAGTCAGACTTAAACTATGGCAGGCCGTTCATGCCACTGTTTGCTCTCACCATTTACTGGCATTGGTCTCTCAAGGGACGTACAAATCATGGTCACAAATCTACAGAATTTACATTTTTTGATTATTCATTATTGAAGGAAAAAATATTATCTGAAGATCATAATGGCGAGAGCAAGCAACCAGTGGCATGAATGGCCTGCCATAGTTCAAGTCCAACTTAAGTCGATCTTAGTCTTTGTGAAACACCCCCCTGTATGTTTAGAAATAAAAGAGTCTAGTCTGAACAAAACTGATGTAATCGGAATATGCTATAATTCAGGGAGAATTTTTTCTCAACTGAGGCAAAAATGTAGGTTTTATCATCTAAATCTTTGACATGGTTTTTGAAGATGCTAGATAAAGTCCCCAATAACAAGATTTTAATTCAGATTTCAAAAATGTGGTCTACCAGTATTAAATTTTCAATTCATTGGAATGAGAAAAGTCTTTTAATTCATAAAGCAACGAGCAATACTGAGTAGAAATTTCATCAATTATTAAGAAACGGAATTGCATATTGCACAGTATTTTGCCTGATTTTTCATAGCTGTGTGGAGTGGAAATTCCACAATATTGCAATGTTTTTATCAAACTGGGGAACCCCAGAAAATAATAGAATATTCACAATCTTGCACAAGTATCTGTCCAATGAACTTTAACACCTTTGTTTAGCACATCCAACTACATGTTTTTTCCCCCCAAAAATACATGTTGAGTAGTTGTATGTACATGTACATCATGTCGGTTGAGAGTATTAAAATGGATGGAAATGGATTTGGGTGGATTTAATGGGCTTGGAATTTTCTGGGGGAAAAAGACACATTTTCAGCTGCGGAAGGTTCAGGTTCCACTGTGTCATTCCATATTTCTGTCTCTTGTCATGACATTATTTCACTTCATTTCTATCCATCTTTCTCTGCTTGCACTATCAATTCTCATGCTTTATTTGTTTCGCTCATGTTTCCCCAATGTCTAGCAGAAATAATCAAAAGTGGTATTGTATTTCAAAGGATTTCATGTACTATTAGCAAACCAGAAGCTATTGGTTGCTTTCTTCGCCTCTATGCACGGTCGCTCATTTGCCACATGTGCAATTTTGCACAAAGCAGCAGGCACTAATTGACGGAAGGATTGCTTTGTGCAACACAATGGCTTTGCAAAATTACCCATTTACGGTCTTGATTAGCTCCATGACAACCCTAATAACACTTTTGTATATAATTTTATATCAATCTCCCACTGGGAACACTTAAATAACATTAAAGTCCTTGGTATATCCATCCCGTGATAAAGACAACATGGCACAGGGAGATTATTTGTGTGGCATATAAAAAGCTAAATAGCACCATTTCCCTTATCCATTATGCTACACTCTTCACACATCCTTATTCCTTAGATATGTTTGTAACTCAACAAGGAATAGCATTTATCCATATCATGAGCAACTACATTTTATTAATGCAAGCTTTCGTGTTAGTATACCTATAGGGTACATGCTTTTTCCATAGACTCCATGCAACCATAGTTATCTCAGGCTTTTATTGTATTCAGCTGCTTAAATGCATCATCAAGCAATAGTTACATTTAGGCTGCAAAACAATAATATGTCTTCTTCCAATTTTGCTGTTGGTCAGATCAGCTTGCCTCTCTGCATTATATATGATTCATCTTTGTATGAAAATATGATTTATAGCCGGATGCTGCATTAATTATGACCGTTGACACGTGTGTACAGCTGTTACACACAAACATTTCAACATAAATTTGCTTTTATTGCACTTGTCATCTGCCAATATTCATTGAATATCCTTTTTATTTGAATCCAATGCAATTTTATGTTACTGCAATGTTTTAATTCCTGCTTCACCGTCCCACATGTATATTCCAAAATATTATTCTAAAAATTAACTGTATCACATATTTGTATTTGCTGATCAATTGATATTTGACATCATTGATTTACATATTTTCAAAATAATTTGTGGGATTGAAACATTCATGTGTTCATGAAAGAATTGGAAAAATTACTGTGTTGGTTATTTGTGCATAAATGAAATTTATGTACTGAAAAATAATGCAGATTAGCCCCCTTTTGTCAATTTAGAAGAGGACTTCTGCAAGTCATTATAGCCAAGCCTGTATGACATGACTAGTTTTCAAACTTGTTTGTTCATACATGTACATGTATGAAGTTGTATTAAAATACACATTACCAAATCTGAGGTGTAACATTGCGACACATGCTAAAGTTACTTTCATGTTCTAGATTTTGAGTATGATCAGATTTTTATCCCAACATAAATCAGAATGAGCCGCAGAAAACATCTATAAAACAGTAGATGATTTTAATGTAAGCGTCTGCAAATCAGTGAATACAGTACTGACTTTTTTTGTTGCAAATCAAGCCCCTTGTGGAATGGATCATTTTAAATATGAAGTCTTCATGTAGATGCACACGTACCTATGCATGAATGTATTTGTTTTTGTTATTGATGTTGTTGTTACTGAAATACCCCCAAATAAAAAATAAATAAAAAAAGCCAACAACAACAATAACAACAAACAAACAAACAAAAACAAAAAATAAGAAGAAGAAGAAAAAAAAAGATTTTTGTTTTTTTTAATTCAATTAATGTGCTACTGAGGTCAGAGGAAATCGTAAAAGAGATTATTGATATTGCATGAATCCAATCAAAAAAGGTATTTGATATAGTGCCTTATCGTTGGAGTTTATACAGCTCTGCACATATTGCTCCAGGTGTTCAGGCCACTTAAACAGACTGGTACAATATCACTTTAAAAAAGATACCAATCATGATCCTCCCCCAATGCATAGAATGCTTTTTCTAAGAACATTGCCCCCCCCCCATCTACCCTGTCATAAAAGCCCTAATGAAAACATAGAGAAATCGTAATTGAAGTATGAGCTACAGAAGAAGTTAGAAGGAAATTTAATGCATGAATGTATTCCTTGCCGTATGCTTCTCTGTGGCTAACCTATTGTCCGTTCTCACTCCCTTGCTTTTCTGTCCATCTCTTATTCATCTGCATGTGTTCTTCCCTTCCTATTCCTCCACTCGTCCTCTCAATGGAATACGCAGTGTTCAGTCTGAACTTTCCTGCTCTTAGCGGGATATTAGCGCTTGGATATTTCATTCACAATTGCGTCTCGTCAATTTTACGGAATCAGAGTCATCCCGAGAACAACGTAAGTGGGCGCCTTCTTTTAATGCTCTGATCTGATCGGAAGATAGTTCTATAGATTGGATACTTCAACAACAAAAATTACTTGATACCTGAAATTTCTGTCTCAATGTCTATTGTTCGGACTCCTCCCTGAGACCTCTTCTTGTTCAACAGTTGAAGATAGTTTGTATGGGGTTGTATACGATAATTTGAATGGGATAGCTTTAATGGGATTGTAAACAATAAATTTAGTGGGATAGCTTTAATGGGATTGTATTACCGGGGTAAATAAAACAATGAGTTGACTGGGATAGTTTGTATGGGATTGTAAATGATAAATTGAGTGGGACCAGTGTGCTGTTAGTTTCCTTAAATGTAGTCAAACCAGTGTTGGGAACACTGTAGAATCGCTACATTAGACTTGTTAAAATCGTTTTTTTTTAATGTGCATGTATATGTAAAGTGCTTCTACATGTATATTGGTTCAAAGTGACCCCTCAGACCCCAACAGTGGCGGATCCAGGGGGCCTGGGCCCCCCTAGAAAAAAATGTAATACACCCTTTTTGGGGAAAAAAAGAAGATGGCCCCCTCCCCTGGTGCTCAAGGGGGTGGTGATGAAATTTTTTCAATTTTTGAAGGCAAAAAAAAAAATTGTGCTCACTACCTATTGTAGTCATCTATTGATGTGAATGGAATTTACTTTTTTTATTTACGGGAAATAACAGAGACCAAAAAGAGATGTAATATACCTCTTCTTCAAGTTTCACTGTATGACATATTAAGAAGCCTGCCAGAAAAAAAAAAGATGGGACAATCTAGGAATCATGTAAGTCCTTATTTGTACAGACATAATATGATCAAGTTGTCATTTACTCTCATTTTTTTGGTCTATTGCAGGGTCGTGACTTGACAATCGCTTACTGTCTAGTGGCAGGAACGTACACCTTTGTGGCTGTGTTATTCTACATATCATTTCCTTGTCCAAAGTACTGCATTTCAGATGTAAGTTATTCATTTTTCTAGCACTTCACAATATATGATGGTACATGTAATAATAGCCTTGTCATTTTGTACAAAGAACTGAAGTCTTTCAGTAAACATCTTATACATTTCATATCTACTCTCTGTGGAAAGATGGTGCCTGTATAACAAGTACTTTCTTCATGCTTATCTCGATCATATATGATTGATTCACATTTATTCCATTTCATATCAATTGTTTGCACAATAAAGAACATACCGTAAATCTCCATGTTCAAAGAATATTCAACATAATGAATGTTCACTAACTGATTAAGTTGGTAATTTTTAGGATGTACACTGTATCACCATTTGAGCTGTTTTTGTTGTTCTCTTTGCCATTTTAACTTTTATTTAAACCCTTCTTACATGATTTTGTTTGTATTCATTGTCCTACACTTTTGAAGAACTTAATGTACATGCACAACTATGGGATGTTTTCGCCTTCTTGGCAAAGCTAGCTGTTCCTGCTGTTTCATTTAGTGATCTTCCACCCTCTGCCCTTTCATATTCTAATCCAGCCATTCCATTTACAATGTATAGTGACTATGTTCTCTTCATTGTACATAATTTCATGAAGAACTTTAACCAGGGGATGTATTTGCCTTCATGGCAAGACTGTTCTGGCTGTTCCATCTACTGGCCCCTTTCCCTCTGCCAATTCACATCTTACACTCATTCATTATTTATTACTTCTGTACACCAGGGAGATGTATTTGCCTTCACGACTAGGCTGTTCCATTTACTTTCCCCCTTCCCTCTGCTCATTCATGCCTAACTCAAACCCTGTACTATGTTCCTTTCATGTTACAGAATTTCTTGAAGAACTTTCACCAAGGGGATGTGTTGGCCTTTACAGCAAGGCTGTTCCTGCTGTTCCAGATGATAACCCTCTTCCCTCTGCTGGTCTATATCACCAGGGTCCAGCTCATGGATCAGCTGTTTGGTAATGCATATCCCAGGTCAGTACCAAACCTAGACTACATATTTAGTACCAAACCTAGACTAGCTATTTAGTACCAAACCTAGTGTAGATATTTAGAACAAGCTGCTACACAGATCCCAGCCCTTAATACTTGTATTCTTGAGTGTTGGTTTTATTGATACATAGAAGTACATGTACACCTGCAATAAGTCTGCAAGCAAAAACTCCTATTTTATCACTTAACAATTGTGTTGTCTTCATTCATCCCTATTGAAGAAGTACAGTCTTGTTTGTAGGGCGGGTTTGAGTTTGTTTGGTGGTCAACTCCGTTCTCTCATTATACATGACTGAGGGTTCAAACTTTTTGCTGATAGATGATCTATCCCCGCACATAAATATCCACGTCTGATTCATGCGTTTCAGTAAAACATATCACAAACATTCATTAAACAAACAAAGCAAATAAACAAAGCAAAACAACAACATGGTGTGGCCTTTAATTTAAGAGGTGATGTGCATCTGTCGCTATGGTTTGTATCAAGATCCAAGAACACTTTAGTCACCTCATGCTTTTGGTTAATACTGCTGTTAAAACCTTATTGTATGGAATTCTGTTCCCTGCATACTACAATTACAAGGTAAAATGTAGATAAATGATAAGAGACCTTGAAATTGCAGTATATTTGACTCTTTTATTTTCCTTTTTCTGTTTTCTCTTCAGCTGGAAACACATGGTAGTGTACAACCTCATCTTGGTGTGTATCTGTTGTCTCTTTGCAATCTTCATGCCTCACATCGGAAATATTATTAGGTAAGAAGAGAGCTAAGATTATTGTGGATTGTTACATCAAAATAAGAATATTTTATATGTACATAAATGGCAGATAGAGATGACAAAAAATACCCCCCCCCCCTAAGCATACCCACTTCTTTGTCTGTTGTAAGAGTATAAATGAGAAGCATACTACACATATTGTCATTAACTTGCTGTGACGTCTTTAGTTAAAACAATTAAACAATTGTTTTATTCATTTCAAGTAAAAATAAAATACATATTATGAATAGATACATACAATACATCATAATTTAACATTTTTTCTATAGAAGTCTGTATATATTTCCTTTATCTTTTGAATTAGTATGGTACATGTGTTTTCTTTTGCATATTTAAAGCATTTCTTTACTGTCTTACATGTATTGGATAAAAGAATACAGTCCTAAACAACTTGAAGTTTATAAAGTTTACTAGTTCACACTTGTCTGCTGACTTTGGCTAGCAAAAAAAATACACAAATATTGAATTACATCTAAATATCAGGACCAGAAAATAAATAAATTCATTTTTCTCACACCCCCACCATCTTCCCACCCAGGTACTCAGGAGCATTCTGTGGTATGGCCTATGTCTTCACTCTACCGGTGGTCGTCTATCTTCTTTATACCAAGAGACAGGGTAAACTACGCTGGTATCACATAGCCTTCCATTCTCTCTTCATCGTAGTAGGAGTCACCAACTTCATCTCCCAATTTCTCGTCTAAAATGAAAACAAAATAAAAAATGTACATGTCATAGACAGTCCAAAGAGATCTCTGTCTTCCAATGTCAATCTTGTTGCCATTATCCATAATTTCATGGTCTTTGGTACGTCTGCTGTATTTGTAAGAATTTGATTCTTGACATCATTTGTATTATTGAACTGAAGTCAACCTTTGTTTTTCTCTGATATGTTCTATTTTTATGCGCTGTTTCAAATTACACTGTTGCCCATAAATTTGGAATACATTTTTCTTACTCTTTTCATGAAATGATTGTGACAATATAATTTATTCTTGATAGAGTCTAAAGAGTCGTAGAGGTTGATCTATAAGGTTCTTGGAAGATATAAACTTATCCTTCAAGAATGAATCATATTGTTACTTCAAGAAAAGAGGTAAGAAAGATTTATTTCAACTTTATGGGCAACAGTGGATATATGACCTGGGGTGTTTCACAAAAACTAAGATCGACTTTAAGTTGGACTTAAGTATGGCGGGCCATTCATGCCATTGGTTGCTATCCCATTGGTCTCTAAATTATAATCTTTAGATAATATTTTTTCCTTCAATAATGAACTATCAAAAAATGTAAACTCTGTAGATTTGAGACCATGATTTGTACGTCCCTTGAAAGACAAATGCCAGTAAATGGTAAGAGCAAACAGTGGCATGAACGGCCTGTTATACTTAAGTCCAACTTAAAGTCGATCTTAGTCTTTGTGAAACACCCCCCTGTTCAGTACATATATTTATATCTTAAATGTTTAAAAATATATTTAAATACATGTACATGGTGTAACCACAAACCTCGCTCAAATCTATCCTCAGCAAAGATTACCGGTACAGTATAAAAATACTATTATTACTCAATCAGAGTTATCGCATGTAACCGCTCAAATCAACCCTACATCTACCTACTACATGACCATCTCTGGTTTTGTAAAAGTTAGAAGAAAAAAATACTCTGAAATGATAGCTAAGTGGTTTCTTTTCTTCTATGATATGCATCATTATATGAGGATATTTCATCTCTTATGACTGGGTAGATGATTCCAATCATGATATTGTACATGTTTAAGGAAATAAAAGAGCTCTGAAGATTGGTGCCTGTGTCCAGGCAAGGCTTATGTTTTCAGTGCAGATATGATATTTCCTTGCAATAAGTGACTCACTTAATGTATCGGCATTGTCAAAATACTGCCTGTACAGTGTAATTAAGATATAGGCATACATGTATTCGTAATATTGGCTTATTACGTCTTTGTCCTCTAATATTGTTAAAGAATTTATTCAAGTTAAAAAAAGCAATTGCAATTTCTTGAGAGAAATGTGTCACTAGGCATAAATTGTTTCTATTTTTCATCTTGATATCCCCAACAATTTGGATGGAAATTTCATCATAGCCCCTCAAAAGTTTGATAACACATTTAAGGATGAAGTTGAATACTGGTCATGTGATTACATTGTGGAAGAAACTATCTGGAAGCAATGTACATACTCCCCAGGGAGTGGAACGTGTGTACTATCATTAGCAATTGAATCCAATGACCAGGGTAATGATAATTGCAATGTAAAGTGCTTAGAAACGTAGTATTAAGTGCTATACAAGTGTGACTATTATTACAAATTACATTCATAAATTGGAATATACTCTATAGCTTTGGAATCATCTAAATAATCTTAATGATAAGGCAATGACTATATCTTACTAAGAGTCACATACACTGCACACAAGAATGTATACATGGGACTACACGCATGTGAGTTGGACCAAACTTCTTTAGCTATTTGTTGTCAGATTTAGAATATGATGGTATTTTGAAGAGCTGTTTTTTTAGGGAACATCTTTTTTCTTGATATTCTTCCAAACTGACTTGAAAAAAATGGGAAAGTTCACTAATCATTTTACAACTTTCCCATAATTCAAACTTCTCTTGAATTATCTAGGTATACACATGAATTTATGGTCATCATTAACCAGTAGGTGGGAATACATATTGATTTCTTTAAATTATTATCAGGTCTGTGGAATATTAAGAAGTTCAAAAAGTGTGTGTCTTATTATATAACCAGTATTACACCTGTCTGGTATTCAGAGAGCAAATTATTGATTTAAGGACCTTGTTATACAAGTAATAAGATTCCACTGTAATCGAGGGGAGTGCGAAATAGACTGCTTAAACATAATTAATTGTCATTGCTACATCATATATTATGATTATGGAGAAAAAATATTTTCAAGCTTGTCTGCTCTGGGAGAAGTTTAAAATATTACAAAATGTATATTGCCATTGCCATCTCTTTTGCCTTATGCAGTCAAACCTGCTTTAGTGACCACCTGTCTACAAAGACCACCTGTCTACAAAGACCACATTTTTTTGTTTCCCTTGAAAATGGTTTCGCATTGAAACATGTACTAAAGGAACCTGTCTACCAAGACCACCTGTCTACAAAGACCACCTGTCTACAAAGACCACTTTTTGTGTTTCCCTTGGGTGGTCGCTATAGACAGGTTTGACTGTATTATCAACTTGAATGGTACCATAGAACACTGTTATTTGTAAGCTAATAGGTGATGTGATTGCTAAGTACATGTGTGTGGTCTTCCAAAGCAAGATTGTTAGAATAAAGTTCAACATTGTTTTAAAGTCCTACTGCACTACTTGTAGCTACTTGCGCCCTCTATATAGCAAACAATGCCTAAGTGGTACCCGTTGGTCCCCCATGATCCCCTTTTTCTTATGTTAATTGAGAGCTTATTTGATGAGATAACCACCTGTCAGTGACCATGCAGCGAGGTCTAATCCCCCCTGACCAAACTAGTGCAGATGGGTTTTAAGACTCTAAATTTCATGTACAGGTAAGGCCTACATTATCATGTTCTTTTCCTAAAGAGGAGAATAATAATAATAATGATTATTATTATTATTTTTGCAGTCAGTCAATTTGTCAACATTTGTCTGAAGTGACTAATTTCACCTATTATCTTTTGTGCTAATTGTAACAAAACTAGAGTCTAGAGGGTTAAAAGTACTGTATATATAATTTCCTCTGTTTTTGTTTGTTCAAATGTATAAGAATAAGGTGCTCTAGATGTTTATGTTTATTCTATTTTATTCTATTTTACATGTGTAGAAGAAAAAGTGCAATAAAAAATAGATTTTTTTAAAGGAAAATGTACTTAACACTACCATGGAACATAACTTAAAAACAATACTTAAATACAGTTCATATTGTATATATTTTCTTATTCTAAATAGCTTTGTTTCTTATGCACAAATAAACAGTATATATATATACATAAAATCATTCATAACAAGAATAAACCAGATATGTTATTGGTTTATTTCAAGCAGTAACCCTTCTCTGGATCATTAGTACACGTACATAATTCAGGGCAATTCTTATTCACGCACAACATTTGATCATTTATCGATCCTAACTTTTAAGGAATCAATGAAGAGGGGAAAAAAATGCAAGAAAATTATTTATTATCATTAGAAAGAAAGAAACTTGATGAACTTTGTAAAGTAACAGTGAAAGTGATGAAACCACTTGTTATTCAGAAGGAAAGCCCATGGTGATATATACAGGTATATTCAAAAACAAAACTAAGGAACTTATTACAATTACAACCAGTACTCAGAAGGATAGAAAAAGATGGTATTGACACCTTTTTACTGAGGGATTTGATTCATTGCTACTCTTGTCATACGCAAACCATACATATAAAAGTTTTTTTTTTCCCTACTTTTTTGCGGTAGTTGTTTTTGTTTATTTGTTTTTACAATAATATACAAAATTAATAGAGACAAAGTATTGAAATGTACATTTACAAAGATTTTATAATATGCCTCTTGATTATTGAAGTTATGACAGTGGAGAAAGTGCAGCAAGATTCAAAGAGAAAATATTTGTTCCCAAGCATGATTTTATACTTTTTGGTGTAAATATTTAGTGATAAGAAATTAATAGTGTGGAAAGTACTGCTCTGAAAATGAGCTAACTTGAACCTCTATTTAATCATCAAATTGGCATCATCAAAAGATCCCAATGATACTATTTGAGGTGCTCATTAGGCCAGGATCTGTCTGGTTCTTATTTCATCTCTATCATCTATACACTTGCTGCAAGCTGCCGAAGATGGCGTGATCAACAAATTCATACAATGCATCCCTATGTCTGTATGGCCCAGCCCAAGAACCACGGGTGTACAAATTCGGGATTTACGCCATCTTCAGTTGGTAGGGGAGATCGCACGTACATTCAGGCGGGCAGATTCTTGACTAGGTGCTCATCAGAACTGAAAGGGCAACAATGTATTTGAACAGACACATCTTAAGTGTGTGAGTGTCTCACACCAATATTTATCTTCAGAGATCGGCAATTAAAGAAAATTCTAAAGATCAAACATGAATATTAAAGATAACATGGAATTGCTGTAGTCTCAAATCTGCACACTCTATTATCTGAGTATGTTGAGACTGCTAAACTTTATTTTACTTCCAGCTAATTTACCATCAAATTTTAATTTTATACGTAAAAATCTGCTCCTTCAAATTTCCATGCCGACCATATTATATTGGGATATCGCATTTCAATAGATAGCACCAGAACTTTGGAATAACCAGCCACACAATTTAAGGAATATCACTCAGTTGGGTCAATTTAAATACGAGCTGTTTCTTCTTGAATTTATAATCTAAGTTTTAGTGATGTTCTTTCACTCATAGAGACCATGTTGGTATTTATTGCGAATATTTACCTTTAAGATGATGTACACTTAAAAAAATTCTTTTGTTGATTCTTGATCATAAACTTATGCATTTTATTATTTGTTGAATTTCCTTGCCCGTATGTATAAAAAGAATATCCAATGCACTTATCAGAGATGTAATCTCTTGTCTATGATCTTGTGGTACTTAAAGCCCCATTGTACTACTTGTAGCTATACTTGCTCCCTCTATATAGAAAACAATGCCTAAGTGGTGCCCGTTGGTCCCCCATGATCATCTTTGGCTTATGTTAGTTGACAGCTGAGTTGATGAGATAACCACCTGTCAGTGACCACACTAATCCCTCTAATCCCTCCTGGCCAAACTAGTGCAGTGGGGCTTTAAAGTAGAATTTATTTGCTTTATTTGTACTTTCCTAACATTTTTATCTAACTCAACTTGGTATATACCTGTGGCAAAGGGTCATGTAGCGAAGACTAAGACTCAATTTTCTTCCGTGCAACAACTAAAGATAATATATGACCGAAAGTCGCAGTGCAAAGTTCAAAGATAATTGTTACCGGTAGTACTCAAAAAAGAGAGGCAGATGACTTTGTGTGTGTGCGTGTGTGTGTGTGTGTGTAGGCAACATTCATGTTCTATTATTCTTGTGTACATAAGTGTATGCAACATCAATGTGATACAGCCGCATAATCAGATTTGAAATTAATTGGAAATGTAATGGAAGCAGTATGGGAGACTTGAGTTCAAGTTCTACACTCGAACATTAATTTTCTACATGTGTGAGTATATCAAAATCATACCAATTTGAATTATCTGTCGATAATTTAATCCCCATATTTTACTCTACATTTGTTTTTGTCTCTGGGTATTACATCTGTACATGTAACTCTATTTGTTGGTATATCAACTCATTCCTTAATTGTGCCCAGTTTTAACATTTTTCTGTCAGGTGGGTATTGTATTTATTGCTCACTTTACTTAACATAATTTAAGCTTTGTTTTTAGAAAGATGTATTGTGTGAGATTTGTTCATACAGTCCTGGAAGTATCCATAGCCCATAATGTGTTAGTTTTTAAGAGGTTAGGGTATTATCCCAAGTATTTCAAGAGTGTAAAAGAGTGTGCTTCAACCGTAGTGATATATTAAAGATTATTAACATTTCAGAGTTTTCTCATTTTCTAAATTAATCAGTTTTCTCTCTTCAAATTGGCAGCAGTTAATCTTATTTTCCAATACTTTATAGTTTGACAAAAATACAAATGTTTATTAAATGAACCAATGTTAAAGAAATACAAAATTTAACCAAAAATTGCCAATTTGTACACACAAATAATGTTGTTATATTTTACACAGTGTTGCCAATTTAGAGACTTTAGTGGTTAATTACAGTTAAATCGCTCTTATTCGAGAGCAGAACGAGAGGACTACCAATGTTTTTTGTGATTTTTGCTCTTTTTGCTCATGTATGATGTGACATTCCTAGCACTCTGAATCAATAGAGTATAGTACATGCAAAAACATCAATAAAAGAGACACTGTACTGCTATGGTTTAAATAAAGAATCTTCTTGAAAATTAAAAAGAAAAACAACAGCTAACAATGAGGAAATTGTTCAAAATTGAGTGCTAATACATTAAATTCTTGAAATGTTTAAATGTCTATATTCTTTTTCTTCTTCTACAACTCAAAACAAATCTATTATTTGATAATTGAGAGACATAAATTGTGTTGTTTAAAAATAATTGAATTAATTTGTATATCATTATGTATTTATAAAGAATGTATCTTGAATTTCTTGTGTATTATTGCAATAAATATATATGCTCTTAAAACTGTCCACTACGTAATTGTTTTTTCAGTCTTAGAGTTAAGTATACAAGGCGTACCAGTTAAAGAGATTACTCAAAGTATAATCAATAACCTTCTGTATTTACTTGATTGGTTGCAATTTTTATGACCGTAATCCTGATCTCAACAATTGCATTATTGGATTACTGCAATGGCATGGTTGAATAGTTATTTTTAAGAAGTGTGTCTTTTTGCTCTATCTTTTCACCGTTCTTATATCTGCATCAAAAAAGGAAATGACACAAAATTTAGCTAGAGGCGGGGGCTGGTCCATGAAAGGGGGCACAATTCTGAAAATCTTCTGACTAACAAAGAGAAAAGGCCGGGGCAGATATCCCATTTTAGGTACTAACTCACTATAGAAGAAATAAAATTCTTGACGAGGAGAAAAAGTTACCAGATTGTTCATATGCCCTTGTTGGGTCTAAATTTGGATGGGAACACACTTCTCTTTTTGCCCCATTAAATTTACCGTTGCTATGTAGGGTCAGCCCCACATTTTCCATGGATTTGCATCCCGTTTATAGAGGCAATTACAGACCATGCAGGAAAGTATTTATTTTGTTTATATATATGACAGACCTTTATATAGAACTTAATTATATACATGTATATAATACTGTATATATATATATTTATATATATATATATTATATAATTAAGGTAAACATATATATATATATATATATATATATATATATAAAAGATATATATATATATATATTATAATGTATATAATAGAATCTGAACCACATTGAAACTAACCTATATACAATGTATATATTCATGATATATCATCTGTTTGGAACCAGAAAAGCATTAACTCTGAATTAAAGTACATGTGTATGAGTTAATGAGCTTCGTCTGGCTCCAAACGGATTCTTCAATTAGATAAAGGAAATACAAATTGAAAATAGACAGAAACACACCAGATAATGAGAGAGAATGGATAACTATAAGACTATTCACTATACTGACAAGCAAATGCAGTGTTAATTAGTTAATTAAATAACGGCATATTTGTGGTGAAACATAAGGGATTTGTGGTTAGCTATCTGCACCTGGAGTCAGGGGCGGATCCAGCCGGCGGCAAGGGAGGGGGCCTAAAAAGGGGCCCACTTCGTGCGAAAATTTGAAAATCGTGCTGGTCGATTTTTCGCTCAGTGGGGGGTAGTGACCAAAACTTGGCACCCCAAAAATTCCCTCTGGGAAGGGTTTTTTTCCACCGCCCCATTGGGCGCCAGGGGAGGGGGCCCAACCTCGTTTTTTTTCAAATAAAGGGTGTTTTTGCCTGTTTTTTTTTGCTATAGGGAGGGCCCCTGGATCCGCCACTGCCTGGAGTACAAGAAAAAGCGGGGAGAAAACAAAAGCTCTGACTGTTAATGAGTATTTTATCATCTACGTATCATAACTACTTTTGATTTAAAGCTGCTTTGAAGCATTTTCAAAGAAAGAAACATAATAAGCCGAGTAAGAATTTATAGCCGAGAGTAAAAGTAAACTTTGGCCCTTTTGGATTTGCTTCGGAGATGTAGTCTATTGTTCAGGCATGTACTATATGTTATATTCTTAATGGAGTGTATTTAAGTCTTTAAATTCACAATTAAAAGTGTTAATTCATCATTTTTGTGATATAAATCAACCGAAATACTGTTAATAAAATTTAAAATTCGACCATACATCATGGTTTAGACGTTAAATCTGTTTATTCTGCAAATCTATTATCACAAACGTCTGAAAATTTATCATTTTCACAATATGACATGATCACATCGTTTTCATGCATGCCATGTCGGCCGTCCATTCATTTCACTACATAATATAATCGCACTGTTTGGGCCGATGGTTTTGCCGGGCCTGGGACTGAAATATGAATTGATCGTCGTGTTTTCAAAACGAGAAGGAAGATAGGTTCGTAGGGAACCTGAAGATTTTGCTGAAGATGGATAGATACAGGGCTAATCCGAAACCAAACAACAAGAATCAATCATCAGGCTCAGCAGCTGCGGCGGCTCCCGGGTAAGACATGGTACCCAGTGCAGTGAAGGGAAGGAAAATAGGAAAATCCATGAAATGATGAATGGAATAGTGTGTAGAATTCTAGCCACATATTGCAGCTGCAGAAAGACACAGTTCAATTTATTGACGTCATTGAAATTATACTAATGTGAAGCACCCAGTCTTTAAAACATGGCATTTGAATTGATTTTTTGAATACTGATTTTTGTTGTCAAATGCGTGAGGAAGTCTCAGAGGAACAGAATATTGAAATGGTGTCTGATCTGGTGGGCCATGCCCATGGACATGGTCGGAGTGCCAAGTTGAAATGCATGACACGTAGTCGTAGAACTTTTACCATTCCGCGATGTACAATGAGTTTACGCGCTCTGATTGGCCGATACGCTCCAGCTGTTTCGAATTTAAGTGAGAGAGGGCCTACATGTACTTAACTTAAGGCAGCGCGACTTAAGCGCGACTTAAGTTCAATGGCAAAGTCAATACGAAAAATTACGTCACACCACAGAGATTTTGACATGACGTGCTTTAAACAGGTGACGCATTTCACACATAGGTGACGCACACACAAACATAAAATAGAAAAATCAACGAACATTTCAGTACAACTTGCAAGTTTGTACCTTAAATATGACGAAAATGAGAATTTTTCAAACTTAAGACTTACTTATGTAAGTCTTACGTAAGTCTTAAACCTAAGTGAAATACTTAACTTTTCAAGGACACTGAAAAAATCGTAACAAATAAGATTTGACTGGAATATCATAATTTTGGTATCGGTAAAAACGGAAAATCGCAAGCTAGCTCCTCGCACTAATGTCTTATAACATAGAGCCTATAGGAGCCAGCGATAGCCAATCTAAAGGGCCCATGTCGGCTCGGCTAGGCGCCAATTAAATTACGAAAATGAGGCTGAGATCTGATGAACGTTCTGCGCATGCGCTAAATGTAAGCTAAAGTTCTACGTGCATGATTGCATGTTAGTGAATTTGATTGTCTTATCTTAATTTGAAATCAACATTAGGATTTAGGATTAGGTGATAAATTGTTGAACAATCATCTAGGCTGCGTCTCATGTAACCGTCATAAGTACAATTAAGTTCAGCGGCATCCCATTGAAACACGTGTTAATCTTATTAAGTACACGCTTTCAGTGGGATGTCGTGTACTTATACAGTAGTTATGATGGTTTCGTGAGACGCAGCCCTGTATGCGATACACATTAAATGTTACTGTTTCATTCTTTGTTCAGATTTTGTTTTTTTCCAATTGAAGAGGGGTTCTTTTTCTTTCAATAGTTTAGATCTTTTTATCAGACATACAAATTTTGTATTTAGAAGCAGGGACAGGCAAGAAATGATCAGTTTATTTGGCATACCAAAAAAGACCTACAGTACTAGTCAGAATTTAAAATAAGAGTAATAGTTGCAACAGTTATCATGGTTATCTCCAAATGGCCTAAAATAGATCATTCTGATGAGTGATGAGTGATGACATGATATTGCAAATCAGATGGATTTCAGCGTAATTATAAATTTATGCCTATATGGTAATTATAATTTATAAGTAACTTATTCAACTAAAATGTAAATTTTTCTCTTTGACTCTTTGATAACCCCACACAACAAAGAAACAAAAAAAACTGTCAAAGAGAATTTATGATTTAAAAAAATGAAGAGATCTTGATCATCTCTGGATTAAAGTACATCTGATACTGATGGTCATTAATAGCAAGTGCTCTCAAAAGCTGTCTTACCAGACCATGTAAAGTGAACTACACAAGTGGACATTGATCTAGATTGGTGATTGAAGATATCAAGTTCTCAACTTCTTCATCCTGTGCAAATCATCATGAATCTGCAACTAGATGAAATACAAAAACCTGTCTCTGTGAAATAGACATGTTTATTGTTTACTAATTACATTTATGCCCTTTTCTCTCTAGAACCCCAGGTTACTATAAACTACTTGATTCATCTGTTATGTACAACTGTATGCCTGTGGTATACTTACAATGGCAGTTGGATAGATGGAGCCAACTTTGCATAATCAATTGTTTCTATGTCTGGCAAGCCTCTGGTTAGCTCTTTGAGTTGTTGAGGGAAACCTTTCTTCAAGAAGTATGCTTTAAATTAGTAAACAGGGCCCCGTCTTACAAAGAGTTACGATTGATCCAAATCAATCGCAAGTTTGCAGTCTCCTATCTCTCATGTACATGTACATACATGTACATGTAGTTGCGATTGATATCTATAATACTACCGGTATATCATTTTTATTTTATGACCAAATTAATTTTGTTTATTTTGTTTAATACAACTTACAACATTTCAGTGTTTCTTTATGGACACTTGGCCTTCCTCATACTGTACATGTACATGTACATACAGTGTAACATGTATATCACTGGAAGTTAAGCCAGGCTTAAATAGCCTTCATACATATATGCATACACACATGTACATGTACATGACCTGTACTGTACATGTAGCCACTATTAACCCTTATTACCCTAAACCCAAAACTCACCCTGAACATACATGTAAATGCATTAGCATACAATGAACTGAAGACCAGTGGCATGTATGACCACCATATCTCTAACAAAAAATAAATAAATTAATTAATTAATAAATAAACAAATAAATAAATGGGGGACTGCTTGCACCGCTCTTGCCTCTCTAGTCACTCTAGTCAGTTTTAAAGTGCAGCGGCAGCTAGCATTTTTGAGAAGAAAAAAAGTTGGCTGAAAGTTGCTGTCTGTAGTCTTATTACACAGGAAATGGATTGTTATACAGAAATATGTAAACAAATTCACGAAACCTGCATGCAGTGACCCCAGCATCCACAGTGTACATGTATGCTGCACTGGGCTTTTGTGACACCCGTAAAGGTAAATGTGTGCCTCTTGAGGATGTGGGAAATTATCCTAGCCCCTCTACAGTGTTGACTGTTGAGAGCCCCAAATTTGCCAAAAATTTGATGGCAAAATTTCACTTAAATTGTATCATAATGTGAAACAGGTTGTCATTTAAGACACACTTCTGCAAAGATTCCCCCAAAAAAAAATGTGTTTGAAGACAAATATTGATAAAAGAGTACATAATTTGGGTTTTGTGTTGTATGTAGGCAGAAAACCTAAATTGTGTATTCTTTCATCAATATTCGACTACAAACACATTTGTTTTGAAAATCCTTGCAGAAATACATGTATGTCTTCAATTACATCCTCTTTCACATTATGATACAATTTAAGTGAAATTTGCCATCAAATTTTTGGGGCTCCCAACACTTTAAAGGGGCTTTAGAGGGGCTTTAAAGGAATTTTGGCCCATCAAGAAAATTAGGTTGACAAGTCCACCAATATTTAAATACCTACATGTACATGTATTAAGATCCAGTGAGTAAATTACTTTCTGTCACTGAGAAAATTAGATGTGAATGGAGATCAGGTCTTGAATGCTTTTAAAAGTTGTGAAAAATGACAGAGTAATATCATTAAAAAAAAAAGTAGAATATTAAATAAAGTGCTCTACGTACATGTAGCTTGCTATTTATGATGTTTGTTAATTTAAATTGTAAACTGTATATTTTCTCAAAATGTCACTGGATTTTGCACCCCCCCCCCCGCACTATCCACCTACTGTACATTCCAGTGTTAATATTTAACCAATGTGTTCATTAATATTAATGTCATTAACAAAATGACATGTAACAATGTATAAGTATTGGAATATGTAGACAAGAGTCCAGACAGACCAGGAGATAAAGCGGGTAATTCCCTCCCCTCAAAATAGCCTTCACCAGAGGACATGAATCATGGTATTTCGAAATGATAATGCAACAGCCTTACAGATCAACAGCAATTGTGCAACCTGGCTTGATGTTCATGTACACGTACATGCAGGTGTAGTAAGTGTTGTATCTTTCATTATGTGTCCTGTTAAAACCTGATTCGTCTATTGCATTGATTGCCTTTCTGGGAATTCCTGCTTATCCTTTCAATAAATGTGGCACATACCTGGATGTGTCTGTACGGATTCACAATCATTGTTCAAGATGCCATGCGAAGGCAGCAGAGAGACTCAAGGGGATACAGAGAAACAAGGCTTACATGTACATGTAGACAGGTCTGTATTGTAACATTTACTCATTTTAGCGATTGCATCAAGCTATGTTTTTGTGGGAAAACGCCCATGTCTAGATAGACCAAAACAATTTTGTTGAAGAAATAAAGTGCAAATTGTTTATTTGTACTGTAGGGCTAAAAACATTTTGTGAATATAAATGTATTATAGCTCCCAGTATTGAAGTTAGTTTGCATTCTTGGAATACAGGTCAAAACTAGTATACAATACAATGTACATCTACATCTACTTGTACATGTATTTCTGTATTATTTTTTTCTCCATTTTATCCACTTCAGAGAGTAAAACCAACCACCAAAAATGTTGCCCTACATGTAGAATGCATGCATATTTTTGGACAGCACAAGCTTAACACTGATTTATTAATAAGGATTTATATTACTTGTTACTTCTTCCTATTTAAATATATGTATAGTTTTTTTCTGTTTATATTATGCCATATTATATTCAACAAATGATCCCTCCATTGGGTTAATATTTTTTGTTTTTATTTTGTTTGTTGATGATCATTTCCACTTTGTATATTAGGGATCTACGATTGTACAAGGCCTAGAAGGGCTTTATCCATGTAGTTCCCCATTTCATTTTCAATTTTTGTGTATGATTTAAATTTGTATTTATATTGATAGAAATGAATGAATTGTATGATCACAGATTCACTCGGTATTAATCTTGAGGAAGATACCTTTTTTTGTTCTGAACTCTGAAGTCTGAACTTCCATTTCACAAGTAAGGTTTTCCCAGTGGATCAGTCTAGAACTTTACCTTTTGACTACTGGATTCTCAGATTCACATAGGCTTAATACAGGAACTACATGGGCAATGGGTTAATTTGGTAATTTCTACAGGATAGTGAATTTAAAGGGGGGACAGATTTCTGTAGTTTGACCCAAAAAAGAGAAAAACCAGGCCTGTATGTCATCATTTTAAACTTAATAACTATATGTAAATGAAGAAAACAATTATGAATTTGTTACAATTTTCTTATACACCAATGCCCCCCCCCAAAAAAAAAGGTAAATAAAAAAAAAATTAAAAAAAATTAAATTCCATAAAATACATGTACCAGTACCTACATGTATGATTTACTGGTTCCATTAATGTATTACTTGCTACATGTGCATGTACCTTCAACATTGAAAAATGGTCATATATTTGGATCTGTAAGAATTTTTTGTAAATGTTTGTTCAATTCTGTGTCATTTTCAATTGAATTATTAAAATTGTTCATGGGATTCAGATTTGCGTGTGAATACATGCAGGTCTATGTAATTAAAAGTTTGCATCAACTATGCAATTTTGCGAGAAAAAAAGAAAGAAATAAAAACCTAGTTTTCTTTTGCCAGCCTTATTACTAGTGCTGTGATCAAACGTTTAACCGTCCGGTATCCGACCGTCCATGGCACTATCCGTTTTGAATGTGACGGTTTCGTTTACCCGATTTTTTTTGGATTTTTTGGATTTTTTTTTTTTTAAGTGTAAAAATTTCAGACAAATTTTACAATATAAATAATGACATAAATGTATCTTATAGTATTTCAATTTATTTATTCCGGAAAATTACGAGAAAAAAATTTAACTTATTGAAAATATACATTTATAAGAACAGTAATGGAACGAGCCTGAGCTGCTATCTCTGTGTATTATAACATGTACATCGGTACATTCAATATGGCAGCTTTCATGAATCGCAACTTTAGACAACAACACTCAGCAAATCTTTAAAAATAATCAGTTTATGTCAAATTGAAATCATGATTCTTGTACAGTCGCAAATAAAACACGAGTAAAGACGGAAATATGAATGTAAGTAATATTTTTCTTTACGAATAGTTACGTTTTTATGTGAAATTAGTGCCGGTCGAAAGCAGTGTTTTTCATCAGGAGTGGTGGGCGAAAATCCCCGTGCTGGTCGGGCCCGCCCGCCCAGTGCCGACCACTATTCTTACAATCAGCGGCGATCTTAGCAAAAGTGAGTAATTTTCGTTTAACCGAAAACCGTCCGGTTTTGACTAGCGGTTAAACGGAATTGGAAATATCCGTGATGTCACAACACTACTTATTACTACACAAAGTTTGACTATGGACCTACATGTACATGTACATGTTCATGTAGAATGTGCATGTGTGTCCTGGGGTTTTAGGCCATGGTTGATATCTATACAGTAGGCCTACAGTATACATACATACAATTAATGTACATTACATACATGTACAACATTCATGTAATGCACTATGTAATGTACATGTACATGTATGTGGCAATGCATGCATTGTACATAATTTGCATCTACAGCTGTAGGCCTACTTTACATGTACAATGTATACTGAGTGTCTGTAATGTATGATCTTTATGTCAAATTACGTCAATTATAAAATGGACTCTTCACTAGTTCGAGTATATAACAGGTTTTAAAAAAAAAATCAATTTCAGTCATCATCCGCAGCGGAAGGTCACACTCCATTGTGTTCCAAATATGCATTGAACATTCCATAGTGTAGTGTGTGTGCTAGTTAGCCAAGTGCAAGTACATTACCTACACATTGACACTGACAGCATACACTCACTGCAAGCAGACATGTGTAGTATACAATTCATAATCTTAATTGTCTTTAGTGTCCATACACTGGTGTTTAGCCTTCTTACATGTAAATGTGTAGATTATATACTTACATATACATCTTCATGATGTATGACATGTTCAGGTACCTTTTGGCGTCTAAACTGGCATTGAGGCACATTTTTTATTTCTACTTTATGTGTAATCAAGGTACATGTACATGTTCATGTAGAATGTGCATGTGTGTCCTGGGTTTTAGGCCATGGTTGATATAGATACAGTAGGCCTACAGTATACATACATACATCAGAATGAGTTTTGTCGGGGGAGGGGGAAGTGCTTCTTGTGCCTCTCCAGGCATTACAAAGACTTTAACCTAAAATGCATACTCATGTAAAGGTGTGTTCTGTTTTTGTTTTTTATGCGATTTGTAAAACATATGTAGCTGTACGATTGTAATTGAGACATTGTAGATGTACAGTACATGTATTCAACACCTCATGGATCAGTTCAAAGTATTTGTACTTGTAGGCTAATAGGCCTACACCTTGACACCCTGTACATGTAGTCAGGACTACATTGTATTCATTATTGCTTCCTGTTTTGAGCTATTTAAATTTGACCTGGGGGTTCAGTCAGAGTATGTACTTGTCTAATGTACAGTTCATGTGTATTATGTAATTTTTATGGCAGACAATTTAAATTTCTATGTTTCTTTAATTTCCTTATTTCTTTTGATCTCATTCATTCCTGTGCAGTTTTGACAGCCTCTATGCCAGCCTATTTGGGTCAGGTGATGGACAGAATTTCAGGGCAAATCTAGCCACAGCGTCCTCTGCAAATGTAAGTGGTTTAAAGTCATTCAGAATGTCATCACACACAATGAGGTCTTTAGAACTGTAATCAATCAATCAATCAATCAGCTGATACAAAAATAAAGCGAGCAGTAATCACTAGGGGCATTTACACTGTCATCCAAACACGCCAAAAAATGCCAAACCGGAGCTCGCCTCTTGTCGATGGCCCTGGCGCTGTTGGAGTCCGTAAATTCTGGCGAGCGAAGCGAGCCAGATACGAGGCGCTTGCGCCGAGGGCCTCTTAACAAGTGATCTGAATTTCTTAGGTTTTTCATTGTTTGGCGAATATTCCGACCCAACTGAAGTTCGGTGAAAATCATCCAATCAGAGAGAGCTACTATGACGTAATATCTACCGCTCTGTGCGGATTTCCTCTGCCGGGGCTTTGTTGGACCGGGGAGATGATAGGATCATCTCCCTGGTTGGGCAATCGCTGCGGTGGTTACATTATTCACATATACATGCATAATTCAGTAGGAAATCGGGTCTCATGAATATATAATTCAGATCACTTGTTAAGAGGCCCTCGGCGCAAGCGCCTCGTTTCTTGCTCGCGCTCGCCAGAATTTACGGACTCCAACAGCGCCAGGGCCATCGACAAGAGGCTAAACCGGAGCCTGACCGCGATGTTTCAGTGATGTTACCAAGGCAACTACCCTTTACCGGCAAAAATGCCAAGCCCGAAACATTCCAAACCGAAGTGTGATCTTTTGGCGTGTTTTGGCGTATTTGACAAGTATAAACGCTCGCAGCTGAAACATCGTGAGGTTTGTCACGTGACTTTAGGAGTGGGGCTTGCAGCCTTATTTGCATAAAGTAAACAACTTGTTTACGCTGAACCGCTACGAAAGAGTCAGCTAAACTGTAAAATCTCGCTTTAGAAACAACCAAATGAAATGATTGAAATGTCAAATGGAAGAAGAAGAGTTGTTTTAACTCATAAATATTGCAAATAGTTGTCAAACCCTGTTTTAGTTTACGAAAACTGAGCGAAACAAAGCACAATCTTTTTGTATTATTTTATCTGAAAATATTTCAGTATTTTTCATATTTTCCGTCATTACACCAGATCGATACTTTCGTACGTGATAAATCAAAGTATATCAAAGCTCTCTTCCAAATATCTTCTCATAATTCTATGTCCCACGGTTGTTTCGGGAATAAATCGAAGGCAATGTCATCAACGAACCCATGGCGAAACATTCACGGAAGCGTAAATGTAGTCCCATCTATAGAGGTACGTGCGGTAATATGTAGTCCATGTAGTCACACGTACCATTATACATGTACGTGCATGACTGTTGTGCTGGACTCGCTGTGTATGGATCGAGCATTTTGCATTGGGAAGACCGCGCATGCGCATTACCAACCAAAACACGCCAAAACATCACTGAGCAGCTCAGTCAGTGATGTTTCGGCACAAGTGTAAATGGGTGCACGAAACATCGCGATTTTTCAAAATGAGGTATTTGACAGTATAAATGCGCCTACTGTATCCATTCAAACTATATTGAATCACAAACTTTGTATTCTTCTAGATAATTTCCAAGGAAGTGAACCGTTAAAAGAACAACAGAAATAACATGGGTCGTTGCACAAGCACTGTCATGTAGTGTGTGTGTAATTAGGTTTTTACAGATGTGTATCATTCAGAAGGCCCTAATTCAGATATGATTATTTACGTAGGCTATGACTTACGGGCTTTATAATCTGACACAGAAATTATGCTGACTTTATTTTGAAAGAGAAGGCAGTATTTTA